>JZKD02S1600277.1:132804-150281 GCA_000966675.3 Picea glauca
GTTGGTCATGGCATAAACTGATGGTCTTCTGTATAAGGCATCTGCTACCACATTATTCTTCCCTTTGAAAAATTCGATGTCAAAGTCATAAGCCTTGATTTTTCTCACCCATTTTTGTTTCCTTTCATTCAAGTCCTTTTGATCCAAGAAGTACTTGAGGTTGTTGTGATCTATCCACACAACGAATTTTTCCCCAACCAAATACTTCCTGAACTTAGCCAATGCATGCATGATGGCTAGAATTTTTTTGTCATAGATGGTGTAGAGGAGATCAGGACCTCTCAATTTTTGTCTTTCATAAACAATAGGATGCTTATTCTGCATAAGCACTTCCCCAATTCCTTCCCCTGAGGCATCACACTCTACTGTGAAAGGTTGTGCGAAATCTGGTAGGGCCAATACTGGGCATGTACTCATCACTTTCTTCATTTTTTCAAAGGTAAAATGTGCTTCTGGGCTCCACTTTAATGCCCCTTTCTTGGTCAAATCAATCAAAGGTGCGCAGAGTTGAGAGAAACCTTTGACCAATCTCCTGTAATAGCAACAGATGCCGAAAAATCCCTTCAACTTTGTGAGTGTACTAGGTGTGGGCTAGTCAAGTATAGCCTGTATTTTCTCTTGGTATACCTGTACCCCCTTCACTCCAATGATGTTTCCTATATAAAGGACCTATTTCATTCCAAATTCACATTTGGATTCCTTAGCAAATAAGGATTTCTCTTCCATGATAGACAAAATCTGCTCCACATGTTGAAGGTGCTCCTCCCAAGTTTTGTTATAGATCAATAAATCGTCAAAGAAGACCAATAGGAACTTCCTCAGTTGCTTGTTGAAAAAATGATTCATGCAATACTGGAAGGTTTTTGGCGCATTATTCAGCCCAAAAGGCATTACCAAAATCTCATAGTGATACCGAAAAGCAGTGTTGGAGATATCTTGCTCCCTCATCTTTATCTGATGATAGTTGGAGCGCAAGTCAATATTTGTGAAGTATACAGCCCCATGGAACTCATCCAATATCTCATCAATCCTTTGGATGGGGTATCTATTTTTTATTGTCTTCTTATTTAGAGCCTTGTAGTCAATACACATATGCATTGGCCCATCCTTCTTTTTCACCAATACCACTGAATATGCAAAGGGACTGGAACTTGGCCTAATGTGGCCCATGTCTAATAATTCTTTAATGGACTTTTAAATTTCATCTTTATACTTATTGGGGTGCCTGTAGGGAGTGGTGATGATAGTTTTCTCACCCTCCTCCAACTCTATGATATGATCAAACCCCCTATCTGGTGGTGCCCCTGGTGGTATGGGCTCAAAGACCTTGTTGTGCATGTCAATGATTTTCTGGATCTCTAGTGAGTAGTGAGTTTCCCCCTTCTTATCTACCCTGACTGATATTCTACACTCTGTTGCATAAACAATGTCTTCCCTCCTGAAGATGGCCTCCATGCACTTTTTTGTCACTACTCTCGGTGTGTTTCCTGTCATACCGCTGAGAACCATTGTTTTCCCATTTTCCTCTGTAAAGGACATTTCCATGGTTTCATAATTTGTGGTGATTGGCCCCAATGTACTAAGACATTGTACTCCAAGGATTATGTTGGTGTCTGGAAGGTCCATAACATAGAAATAATGTGCCAAATCATGCATTCCCAACGTAAGCTTCATTCCTGTAATGTATTTATCACAAGGTATGGTGCGCCCCCCTGCTACCTCCACACGAAATCCCTCAAACTCAACTTTCGATATGTGTCTTATTTGTAGTAGGGATGAATCAATGAATTTGTGTGAGGCACCCCCATCAATGAGAATCGATACCTTCTACCCTTGTATCACCCCTCTCATACTGAAAGTGTTGAATTTAGGTACCCCGTTGATGGACACAAGTATCACCTTTTCATCTACTGCAATGTTGTGACTTGCATCCTCCTCTTCTACTTGTCATGTGGCCTCTACCTCTATGTTCTGTAGATGGCTGAAATATTCCTCCTCATCATCATCCGAGATCACCTCAATGTGGTGATATTTTCCCTTACCCATGCATTTGTGTGTTGGATCCCAAGGCTCTTTGTAGGTGAAGCGCAATTGCTTCCTCCTCAATTCCCTCCTAGTGGGCTCATCCATCCTACCCCTTCCCCAGTCAAACCCCCTTGGGTCTCTCCCTCCTTGGTTCATAGGAGGTATTTGGTATCTACCCTCTTGTTTTAGAGGAGTTCTAGGGGTGAATCTCGCCTTTGTTGTTGATCCTAAGTCCCTGGTCTTCCATATTGCATCATGCAAGTTGGTAGGCTTAAAATCCTTGACCCAACCCCTCAAGGGCTCCATCAACCCTTTTGTGAAGAGAATCACAAGTCTTGATTGAGACACATCATGTACCATAACTGTTATCCTATGAAACTCTTCTATGTAAACCTTAGGTGATCATGTTTGTCTAAGTTGGGTGAGTTCCCTAAAAGGTAGCTCTAGATCCCCCTGGTCAAACCTGTCAATGAGTCTTTGTGTAAACTCTGTATAGGATGTGATCTGATTGTGAACAAGTGTGGTCAACCCATGGTACCACCAATCATGAGCCTTTCCCTCCAAGTACATGGTGGTAAACTTTATGGCATCCATATGCCTCATGGGGTTAAGATGTAGGTAGGTATCAAGTTTCTGCACCCATTCTTGCGCAGTCACCTGAGAAGATCCATCAAAATAAGGAATTTTCATCCTGCCTGCCCTGCGTTCCAATTCATAGTTGGCCCTTTGATACTGTTTAGGCTTACCCTGAAACTTGATTCCACAATATTGATCCAACGTGACTTGTCTCTAAAACCCTGCACTAGGCATGATACTCCCTAGCATACTACTCAAAGTTGTCCTCAATTTCATCCTCATAGGTATGTTGTGGTTGGTTATCTAGGAATGTGAGTAGATAGGATCTATGGGTGGTCCTACTGTGTGTTGGCCCCTGAGAAGCTCCACCTCCATAACTCTGTCCCTTAGTGTGATAATGAGGGTTATGCTCCTGCTAAGCTCTAGTTCCTCCATGAGATCCACTAGCTTCCCTATTTGCATAAACCTTCGATCCCTTTCTTGCATGGGTCATATATAATAGGAGTTGTGCAAGCCTTTCCTAAATGGCATTCACCTTTTCCAAAGTCTCCCTCATTTCAAACTCTCCCCTGTGCATGGCTTCCTGGTTCTTTTGTAGATGGTGTACAAGTGCACTTTATGTCTGATTTATGGAGTGTTGTAACTCCTAGGCAAATCCTGCTAGAATATGTGGCTCGTTGTCTTCACCTGAACCTTCCATCTCTGCCATTGGCTCACCTGTCTACTTCCTGCGTCTTCCCATGTAAATACCACTAAACTTATGCATGTGCTAATCCCCACTGGCTAGTAGGATCAACACTCTGATACCATTGTAATGTTCCCAAGCCAATTTTTTTTCTTGGAACACTAACTGCTCACTATCTGTTATGTTTTCTTATGTGTTTACAAGTTTACTCGGGGAGTTGCGCATTAGGGTTTATGTGATGTTGATTAAGAAATGGAACAATAGATCTAAAGAATATAAAATAAACAATATAAGATACAATAGAGAACACCAATATAGGACCAATAATTTCATATTTGACCTTTATTTAGATAGTAGAGAGATCCTTGAACAAGAGATCTGCAGATCTGGAAGAAAACCCCAATAATATCAAAGATGGGTTGCCAGTCGATACAATAATAGTCAATACAATGATAATAGCCTCCCAAAGTCTCTCTGAAGAGAATATCCAAGCCTCCAAAGGCCAACAGTTGCAAGAGAAAACTGATGAGATGAGATCCTAATCCAATATGATGCAAAAACCCCTCCAACTAGCTTAGTTGCACATTGCCCTAGCTGTTGGTGAACCCCTAAGTTTTTTCCCTCCTCCTCCTATGCTCCAAATGCTCCAAAACCTTCACGGAAAGTAGATCGGGCTAGTAGAATCCCCCTGACAAAATTTCAAGCTGAAAGGTGGAGTTATGTCCCTCCAACTGAGAAAACCCTCAACTGGTTTGCACCCCCTTGGTTGATTGAATCACCTAGATTTTGGACTCACCTATAGAATGCTCCAACTGCTACCAAAATATCTGGAATGATAGATCAGGCCAAAGCAAGTTAGCTGGTGAAATCTCAAGATGATCTATGAAGATCCTGGCCACCAAATAAAGGAAACCTCTTCTTGTAGTGTGCCCCTCTCTCCTCCAAGTTGTGCCAAGCTCCAGGAAATAATTTTTTGGGATAACCTCCTCTGGTATAGACTAGAAATGATGTCTGGGACCATACGAATAAAACCCAGATGCTCCTTTGCCAAGAATCTCCCTCCTTTCCTCAAATCGAACTGAACTTCTCAAGGTGGTGCGCCCCCTTGCTGGAAACCCCCTAGGTTGCGCACTAGCTTGCCTCTACCACTAGATCAGACTCCTGCAACACTGTAGAATGGTGTGGGAGGATTATTTCACCTTATGGAACAATATTGGATCAAGGAAGGTGGAATATTTCACCACCGAGTTGATCTCTAGGGTTTTGGACTCAAAACCCTCAAAACTGCTTGTGCTCAAGAGCTCCAATACAAAATATGATAATAATCAAGAATGCCTTAGAAGTGAGCCCTTCCTTTATTTTATAGATCCAATCTATTCATCTATTGAGTTAATTAACCCCTAGGGTTAACTCTTAGCTTAACTCACATTTTCTTTCCTTTCGTTGAGTTACCCTTTTTCACACAAAGTCAACTCAACAATATAATGTTGTGTTTAGGAAGTGTCTTCTGGTTGAATTTGTCCCCATGATGCATGAGACTATAGTCAAGTGGGGATGGCTAGACTACTGAGTCTCTCCAGACCTCTTCATCAAGAGGTAGGGGACATTACAATCAATTTCACCTTCTACTTAGATTGATACAACTACATCCACCAATCAGCATCAAACAAATGATGTAAGACCTTCTAGTCGCAAACGAGCCATGACCTTTTCCCATAAAAGGGTAAGAGGGATTTGAGGCTACATATATAGAAAGTAAAATTTTCATTATAGATGACTAATGATAATGACATGCATTTATATATTTGATATCAATTTGGATTGGTTGTACGCTTTTAAGTCTTTGATTGCACAATTATTAAGTTTCTCAATCCAACATCAACATTGATGTATCATTTTTTATTCACATCCACTATATCATATATATCAATGTTTTTTCCATATTTATGTGCCAATGTGTTTATTTGACATTCTTTTCGATTTTATATGTTTAAAAAATATTTATTTATTTATTTTAATGCTTGTCGCAGTTTACCAAATTTTTCATCAATGTTGCCAAGAAGTTGCATTTCAAACGCTCGCTGATTTTTTTCCAATGCCAACTTTTTCCACAATTTATGCAAGTTACTCCGTGTAAGGTTATAAATAGACAAACCCTAAGGATTAGCACAAGCAATCATGAGCCAGATGTAAGATCTTTTTTCCATATTTCTCTTGATCCCCTTGTTAGCACTTTGTAAATTTTGTCTGGCTGATAGACAAACAACAGAGGTAATTGTTTCAACCAACTTTAGAGCTAGGCACTAGACTACTCAACTCGGAGAGGGATTTCTCGTGTCACTTGATATTTCTTTGGAAATCAATGACTAGGTTTAGTTTGTTTTGGGGGTTTTTTATAAATTTGTTGGCAAGGAAGGGGAGGGACACTCAGGGCTATGGAGTCAAGATTCTGAAAGTGAACTAAAGTAATGACTGGCCGACTGAAATATCCAAAGGATAAAGGCTAAATAAGGAAATGAATCTAAGTTATAAATTGTATTTATGCAGAGTGTAAGAAGAAGGAAAAAACAAGTAACTACATCAGAGCATTACTGAAATGAATTCTGAATTAGTTAGGAAGAAAATTACACAGTTTAAATTACTTCAGCCGAGAGCATCACAAGATGAATTCTAGGCCTTTGACTATCCAATTTAAATAGAATAAAATGAAAATGGAATTAAAGAACACAATAAATACATACAATGAAAGGAGACAAAACTCATATCACCGCCACTAGAATCTTTTCATAGAGACTTCAAAAAAGCTTCTGCATATATATTCAATTCAGTTCCAGAAAGTTCCAAAGTCCTCCTGCTACGAGGGCAGGCCCCTCTCCGATAAGTCCTATGCTTCATTTATCTTTGTACTAGTATATATAGATAAATTTCATTCGGGATTCAAAATGAATCATCTTCCCCAAAATACCAAAAATAGACATTAGTTACAAAGGAGGAGTAACGTATGACCACTGTACTCTTATTTTCTAGGGGACTTTATAATCAAAAACTAACATATTTGAGATTTTCACTTTAAATGCCACATGTCTATATCATTACAAAATTCTCTGATACATACTTAATTTAGCTTGAAATCTATTTCAAATTAGCAATTTCTTCTTTTAAAGTGTCAAGCAAGGCAAGCTAGTTTTCTCCAACGCTTTCAACCACCTCAGCTTTAACCTCTGTCTTCTGTCACTTGCTCCTTTTCCTCTTGACATCTTGCATGTGGTGCTCATATTCATATTTGTTGATGATTAAATCCTTGATGATGGGATTTAATATGACCTCTTTATCTGTTCTTGGCTCTTCTACAGGCTTTGTGTGAAACTTTGTAGCCAGTATTTGTGCAACAAGCTTTTCTTTCTTCTTCACTGATAAATTTGTCATATTATTTGAATATCTCGGTTCACTGGAGGTCATTGGATCTGTCTTATCCATTCTCTATGGTTTTCCAGAAAGCACGGTCTTATCTCCCTCAGTTGCACAGGAATTAGAAGGACGATTCGGTTTGTGATTACCCCGTTCAGGAATGAAAATTTAATCACCCAAAACATAGTAATGTCATCCATGTTTTGAATGGCAGTCGTCATCGAGTGCCAATCATCGGTTACTGTTGAAAGTACTAGCAAGGACAACGAATTATCACGTTTGACTATCAATTTCAAATGATGATCTTTTCGGATCAGTCTTTTGGCAGCGTTCACCTGACATCGCACGAACGAAAAGTACCCAAACAAGTGTCTTGAGGTGATTTGACTGGCCATCAACTTTCTCTTTCCACATGTGATCTTTGGATTGGATACCTTCAATGATATCTTGACACGTGACATCGGGGTGGGTTTGGGTGGTTTCAAGCTTACTCGCTTTTCCCCCTGATATACATTTGGAGGCGCCACATATCTTCAACACGAAACCATGGTATCCTTATCGGCCCTCTTCCAAGAGATTATTCCCCATGCTAGTTTTCGGCCCGATCTGCTCCATGACCATTGATATGTGGCGTCCACGATCTATGACCCGCCAAGCCCCATCAACTTTGCTTATGCTATATTTGGCCCCATCTGCTAGATATAGCATCAACTGCTAGTATATCACTCCTCCATACTAAATTATCCTCCTACTAAGTCTCGAGGCTAGGGCTCCATACGATAATTTTTAGTGTGATAACATGGGCTTCAACTAGGGATGTTATCCTCCCTGTGAGGTGACAAAGAACAGTAGACCCTGTGCCTTATCCATTGGGGCTTCTTCTCACAACAGATGTGTGCCATGCTTTGATCTGGAAACTAAATGTTGGATATACTGCTAAAATCTAACTGAATGCCTCACTTGGAAATCTGAACTTGAAAATAGTTTATCTACAAGATTATTTATGCCTACCTACCCTAATTACCCAAACGTATTGTCGATCAAATGAAATCAAAATACCAATGCATCCATGCCAACATTTTATTCAATGCTTGTTTATTTTGTACATGCTTCCTCCAGAGCCTGTTCACTGGTATCCCATCCAAGAAGTTATATATGAATTTGAATCTTAGAGTTTCAAAATTATTAGGACTGCTCATTGTTTCTAGCGAATATGCAAAGGGATGTCCCAACACATGTATAAAACAACAATCATGTCTTATTTCTTCCACTGCATTCCTTTTTTCAAACGATTTACCCTGTTGGTTTCCACTACGAGGCTGAAAAATCTGTTGAGACTGTTGTAAATAACAACCTTTTGAATCGAAAGACAATTCTGACTGAAAAACCTCTGGTGTAAAGCAATCCACATCTAATACTAACATTGATTTGTCATTCTCTTTATTTCTAAGCTTACAACCCATCATAAGTTGTGAATTTTGATTGCTAAAATTCTCCATACAGCATGCCACAGGGTCATAAAACATATGAGAGAACATTTCTTTTGGTGAACCAAAACAGAAGGACGAGCTTCCTTCACAAGTGTTTGTTTTTCTTGTTCTATAACTTCTTCTCTAAGAACATATTCAAATGAAATGGAAACAATAGGTTTGTCTACTCTTCCATGTGTGTCAATGAAAATATTTACACATCCTTGAACTTCTTCATATATGACAGCCATATTTTGTGTATCAAGACTATCCTCTTGTTCATCAAATAGTTCTAATTTGGTTTCATTAACCTTCTGGACATTTGTTTGAGGACTGTCATTTTGTCTTTCAAATGAATGAATGGGGATGAGTTCTAGTTCGTAATCTCCTTGTAAATGTGGAAATCTGACAGCATGAACTATTTCACATTCCAGATTTCTCATGGATGTTTTCTCAAAACCATGGTTTTCTAGTGTATTAAGTAAACAAATTGCCTCTTTATTATATTTATGTATTTCTGATTGAAAAGTGGCATACATTGTTTCGTTGCTTTCCTGAAACCCTATGTCCTTTGTTTGTTCACTGCTTGAAGTTTCCATATATGCAGTTTCAGAACCCTCATCTCTGTCTAGGCCACTTAGAAATTGAACGATCACATCATTCATAGAGGAAGAAAGACCACTTTGAAACATGTTGTCTTGATGGAGATCTTGTTGTATATCTACATTAATTTCAGGAGAAGGAAAATCACCTCCAACAACAATTTCTTGATCAACTTCATCTTCATTTTCAAGCTGGTAGTTGAGCATAGGTTGCAAATCTGAACTGAGATAACCTTCCCTGTGATCATCCACATGATCATTAATTGTATGTGACAGTCGTTGATCTTCCTCGCAAACAACAATTTTCTCATTTAAAATAGCGCCATTAAAGTCAGACCTCCATGCTTCCATTGTTAACTCATGATTTGCTTTCAACAATTCAAAACATCATGGAAAACGGATTTCATTTGTAAGTCTATTGTATCTTGAATATTCAACATCATGTCTGGAGGATTTCTGATTTGAAACATTAGAAACATGTTGCTTCAGTGTTTTGAAATAAGAAAAACATAGTGGCAAGGTTCCTTTACCTGATTCAAAACCTTCTTCATTTTCTTCACTGTTGTCATATGCATAATTTCCAATTTTTTTGGATTGTTGAACGCACTCACTTTCAGGTTCATCAAACATATGAGAAGATTGTTGCAATTTCTTGTCAATTTGTTCAAGTGAATCAGTGTGATTTGGCATGAACACACATTCCATTGCTTCGATGATGATCTCAAAATTTTCTTTCAAAAATTTAAATAAGAAAATCATAAAGGTAAAGAATTCCCTTCAGTTGTTTCAATACTTTCTTCTTTGTAACTACGACATGCGGGTTGATTTATCCCCTTACACTGTAGAAAGGGAACATTGTATGATAGAGAATATGAATTTGGTTGTTCTATGAGGTTATCACCATAATCATCATAAGATTCATCATATATGGGAAAATTAGCAACATATGAAACATCATCTAACAAGAACAAACTTATAACATCAACCTGCTCTTCAACAGATTGATTTGCAAACTCATCTTCTAGATTGTCTACAAATGGATATATGAAACAATCAGCTCCATTCTTGTCATGGGGTGGATCAGAAATTACATAAGTGTCCTTTATTTCAGTAAGAGGGATATAATCCTTTGCAAAATCATTTAGAGTTAAAACTTCACGAGGACCTATGATATCATCAATTTTATGCTCAAAATTCTAGTCGAATGTTCTATGTTCATATTCATCTACATGCCCTTGAGAACCCAACTTTTCATTTTGAATTTGTTCACATGATAGGATGTTGTGTTGAATCTCCTAAGAATCATCAAACATTTGTTGTAAGGTCTTAGGTCTTCTCTCCATTAGGAGGAAATAAAAATATGGGTGAAGAGTAGTGGCATACTGGAGCATGGCAGTAGCTTCATTGGGTTGAATTTCTTTGGGTAGATCATAATAAATAATGGAAAACCTTCTACTGAATTTGGAAATAGCCTCATGGCTTTTCCTTTTCAAGGCATAGAATTCTGTAATATGTAGGTCTAGAGATTTCTTCTTACCCTAGAACTTTGAAAAAACACTCTTTAATTCTTCCCATGAGCTAATTGTCCATGGTTGCAAATGTTTAAACCATTCTTTGGTATATCCTTTCAAGGATTGAGAGAAGGCCCTCATACAAACATCGTCATGGTCAATCACAAACAAGTCGATAAAATGTTCAAACCCTTGGATGTGTTTTTCAGTTTTGAATGCACCACGTTCCCCATCAAACACAGGTAGGAACTCATAGTGCTTTGGAGGAAAATCATGAAGGATGTGAGGTAATTTTAAGGGTTTGTATCTGCGTTGGGTTTTGGAGGGTGTTGGATCAAGTACAGGAGTTGAAATATCAGCCTTGGTCTCATGAGGTTCATCAACTTGGTTACGGTCATCACATGGTTCAGATGGAAGATTTTGATCAAGATCAGTGATAAACTAAGGGGATATATGTACAACTTTAAGAGGAGGATATATAATTTCAAGATTCTCATGATCATCATTGGCATGCAGTAGGTGAAGAACAATTTGTTTAGCATGTTCAGGAAAGGATCAGAGGTAATTTACAACAAACAATATAATTCCCTGGAAAAAACCCAATTTTAAGTACTTGTCTTCTTCTATGATGCTTGTTCATACCTCATTCAAGGGATCTCATCTTCGAATAATGGAGTTGTCAATGATTTTTTGGAAGCCGGATTCTGCATTGAGAGTGGAGTCACCAGTGAAAATTTAAATTTATGGATTCATATAATAGTGGAATCACCTTCAAACTAATTTCTTATGTGTGGAGTTGCCAGAGAAGGAATATAGCCAATATGTGCCTAAGTTTCTGCTTCTCTTAGACCTTAGAACTCGACCATGTCATTCTTTCCCAGGGAAAATTTTCAATTTCATCCCCAGCAGCGGAGCCAAAATGTTAGCACTCTGTAAATTTTGTCTAGTTGATAGACAAATGACAGAGGTAACTATTTCAACCAACTTTAGAGTTTGGAACTAGCCTTCTCAACTCATAGAGGGCTCTCTCGTGTCACTTGATATTTCTTTGGAAATCAATGGCTAGGTTTAGTTTGTTTTGGGAGTTTTTTATAAATTTGTTGTCAAGGAAGGGGAGGGACACTCAGGGCTATGGAGTCAAGATTCTGAAAGTGAACGAAAGTAATGGCTGGTCAATTGAACTCTCCAGAGGATAAAAGCTAAATAAGGCAATGAATCTGAGTTATAAATTGTATTTATGCAGAGTGTAAGAAGAAGGAAAAAACAAGTAACTGCATCAGAGCATTACTGAAATGAATTATGAATTAGTTAGGAAGAAAATTACACAGTTTAAATTGCTTCAGCTGAGAGCATCACAAGATGAATTATGGACCTTTGACTATCCAATTTAAACAGAAGAAGATGAAAATGGAATTAAATAACACATGAAATACATACAATGAAAGGAGACAAAACTCATATCACCATCATTAGAATATTTTCATAGAGACTTCAAAAAAGATTCAAGCTTCAATTTAGTTCCAGAAAGTTACAAAGTCCTCCTGCTATAAGGGCATGCCCCTCTCCGATAAGTCCTACGCTTCATTTATCTTTGTACTAATGTATATAGATAAATTTCATCTGGGATTCAAAACGAATCATCTTCCCCAAAATACAAAAAATAGACATCAGTTACAAAGAAGGAGTAATGTACGACAATTGTACTCCTATTTTCTAGGGGACGCTATAATCAAAATATGACATATTTGAGATTTTCTCTTTAAATGCTACATGTCTACATCATTACAAAATTCTATGATACATACTTAATTTATCTTGAAATCTATTTCAAATTAGCAATTTATTCTTTTAAAGTGTCAAGCCAAGCAGGCTAGTTTTCTCCAACGCTTTCAACCACCTCAGCTTTAACCTTTGTCTTATGTCGCTTTCTCCTTTTCCTCTTGACAACTTGCATGTGGTGCTCATCTACATATCCATTGATGATTAAATCCTTCATGATGGGATTTAATCTGGCCTCTTTATCTATTCTTGACACTTTTATAGGCTTCGTGTGAAACTTTGTAGTTAGTATTCGTGCGGCAATCTTTTCTTTCTTCTTCACTAATAAATTTGTCATATTATTTTAATATCTCAGTTCACTGGAGGCCATTGGATTTTTCTTCTCCATTCTCTCTGGTTTTCCAGAAAGCATGAGCTTATCTCCCTTAGTTTCACAAGAATTAGAAGGACGATTTAGTTTGTGATTACCCCGTTCAGAAATGAAATGTTAATCACCCAAAACATAATAATGTCATCCATGTTTTGAATGACAGTCATCATCAAGTTCCAATCATTGATTAATGATGAAAGTAATAGAAAGGACAACGGCTTATCACATTTGACTATCAATTTCAAATGATGAGCTTTTCAGATCAGTCTTTTGGCGGCGTTCACCCAGCATCGCACAGACGGAAAGTACCCAAACAAGTGTATTGAGGTGATTTGATTGGCCGTCAACTTTCTCTTTCCACATGCGATCTTTGGATTGGACACCTTCAATTATATCTTGACATGTGACATCGGGGTGGGTTTGGGTGGTTTCAAGCTTACCCACTTTTCCCCCTCGATATACATCTGGAGGCACCACGTAGCTTCGACATGAAACCGTGGTATCCTTATCGACTCACTTCCAAGAGATTATTCCTCGTGATAATTTTCGGCCCGATCTGATCCATGACCATTGATCTGTGGCATCCTTGATCTACGACCCGACGAGCCCTGTCAACTTTTCTTCCGCTATATTTGGCCCTATCTTCTATATATAGCATCATCTGCTAGTCTATCGCTCCTCCATACCGACTTAGCTTCCTACTAAGTCCGGAGGCTGGGGATCCATACAATAATTTTTACAGTGATAACACCCCTCAAAGTTAGGGTCTTGGAACTGAAGCACTGACATTTTACCTTGATTACCATAGCCCTTTGACTCAATCTACTTGGAAAATTTTATTTAAAAAACAATTTATTCAAATTATATGTTTATATAAATTTTAAAAAATGAGATTCCAAATATTCAAGTTATTACATCTAAGGACGTAAATAAAAAATCCATTAGGGTTAGCACAAGTGCTCATGGGCCAGATGTGAAATTTTTCCCCGAGTCGGAGGAGGTCACACATTCAACTCTCTTGATCCCCTCGAGGTTAGGTGCTTGCAACTTAGGCAGCAAGAGCTCAAAAAACTTTTTGCAATGTTTTCCTTGGAAAACAATGGTGCAAATAGACAAATTCACATCAAAATACATAAAATCTAAGAGAAAAAATAAATTGAGAAACTTTTAATACAATGAAACATAATGGACAACTTCAATATGATCTGATATAGAAATATATAAATGTCCTCCCCAATCGGCATGTCAATGAGTGCATAGAAATTACAGATGGATCCCCCTTTAAAGTCAATTGCAACTAATAAATGAGGTGAGGGAGGGTTTTGAAGAGGTGAGATAGGTTTTTTTCTTCAAGTTTTCGCTCATATGTGTGTATGAGTGTGTGTGTTCAAATGGTGGCTTACTCTTAGTGAGTCACTTTCTGACTCGACTCGGCTCATTTTCTGAACATGGCAAGACACAATCTGTCTCAAACGTTTTTTACTACACCGCTAAAAGTTGACATGTCAATATCAGTATAACTTGCATACCAAATGTTACTTTTCATACCCAGATATATCAAATTAGTCATGAAAAAAAAATTAGTTGGGGAAACTGCCCTTATTCCCAACAAACAATTTTGAAATGGAAAACCAAGTTTAGGAACCATAAAATGACTTGAGCACAATAAAAGAGCATCAATAAATAATAAGAAATGAGTATAGAGCATGGTCCATAAGCAATTCACTTATTAAAAATAAGTGGATGGTCCCTAGTGCACCTTGCTATTAAAAACAATAGAAGACTCGACTCTGGATACAATTGTGTTGATTCTCATCAACCATCATTTTCCACTGCATGTTAGTTACCTTGGTGAGGATGTGCAAGTTTGACACATAAAGGAAACTTATCAAGAACTGTGTGCATGTGAGAGGCTCGCTTTCCTCACAAGCTTTGCCACAATCCATGTTATAAGACACTACTAGATTTTTCTCTTTCAAAATTGACATTCACAATGAATAAAGAGCCAAGTCTCCCATAGACAGGTTGAGTACATAATCAGATTACTACACCCATCTTGCACCTAATGTTATTTGCCCACGATAGATCCACTTATGGGAAGATGCATTACAATATTATGTATTGAGATTTCATATTCTCAACTTTGTGATTACATTCAACCTGCAATATAATAGAGTATATTGATGATATATCATACGTATTATAGTAGATTCAAAGTGACACAAGGCCAGTCTATTCGTCTTTTGAACTAGAACAGTAGCAACTAAAAGGGAAAATAATTGAACGACACATATTTGAGATTTATAGCCCCCAAGGTATAGATAAAGGCTAAACAAATATGGGACAGAATAAACAGATCTTGATAGGGAGCCAAATTCATATCACAGATATGTAAATTCAAAGAAAAGGAACAAATCTGAGTGCACATAGCAGCTACAACCATATCCAAGCCATGTTGTCAAGTCTAAACTACCCAGAGGCTAATTTTATATATTCTTGTGTGTAATCCATAGTGGAAACCTAAGCCACCAAGTTTGAGTTCTCGTTTGAATTTGGAATGGAAAAAACAAGGAAAGAATTGATCAATGCTCAATAAGTTGGGAAATTATTAGTGTATAAAACATCTAGTAATCAATTCTACAAATATATTTTAGCTAAGTTTTAATTCCAAAATCAACTTAGAAAAAGGAAAAAAACCCACTCCTTAGCCCTAGCATGATTTCAACATGACCTTTGATAAAGGATTGAAATAAACATCAAATGTGCAGTGTTAACACCAAAATTTGCAGCTTATTTCATAGGAATCAAGCATAATTGAGGTTTACCCTCATGAGAATTATGGTACAAATCATGTGGCATTCTGCCCATGATTTTCACAGGAAAAATGAAATGTTTGGGGTCTGAAAAGCTCCAACATCCTCTGCTTCCTTCTAGGTGATCGTCGCTCACTCATCGTGCCATGTAAGTTTGTGCCAAGAATTTTGCTCCATGTCACCTCTGCGCATACGCTATCAGCCCGCCACCTGATGCGCCTATGTTGGTCACAAAATAAGATCTGCATAACCTCAAGGCATCAAAATTGACTCGCAGAAGTCATTGGCACTGTCTAAGAACAGTTATGGGTGTCAGGCCTCGTCCTGATCCCAATGAAGGCAATTACTGAAAATGAGAGCGGCGGTTGAGACCTTGTCTCAGCACATAAATGGAAAGCCAGAAAGGATTGGCATATTTGATCTCATGTCTTACAGAGAGCTGCATGCGCAGTCTGACAGAGAAGGTCCAAATGGAAGAGCTCATGTCTAAAAACAGAAGATTGTCTACATAGTCTGACAGAGCAAAGGCCAACTGAAAACTTTGAATGCAGTAATCTAATCACACTCATAATGGTTGCAGCATTTTTTCTTATATATAGGAAGTTTTGATATTTTGTAAGGGTCGATGGTTGAGTTAGGCTCCCTTATTGCAATATTTTGATGAAGAACTCTAGTTCACTTGTTATGTAACTTGATTTGAGACTTCTTGATTAATCCAAGTAATCTTTATTCTTCCATCTTATTTTCCTCTGATACTGAGAGAGTTCATGATTGATTGATTCACATGGATTGTTGTAACTGTATTATGATGAATGTTTGATTATATTGTTGTTATAATGTCTTTCAGTTTCCTTGAAAATTTGAATTCAAGAGGATCTTGTGTTTGAGTTTTTTCCTCCTTAGGCTATTGGAAGACCTGATGTCCATAGACGACCTCTACACTTGCTCACCAAATTATTCCTCCTATTCACCTTTACTCCAACTTACTGACTGAAGTTGATACAAGACCTCAATTGCTTATGCATGCCAGCCCAGATTTTCTGAGTTAGAAAGTCATTATCTCGAGTCTTATCCATTTGACCCCCTTAAAACTCATTTACATTTATTGTATTACTGATGGGTACTGGTCTTATCCTCTATACAGTCTGAGGGTGATTCCTAGTGCTAACATGTAGTATGTAGATATCTTATGATTTGTTTCTAGAACCCAATAGGAAACCATGGCAGCATAATTCTCTATCAGATCCAACCACTGCAATAATTAGTTTGCTCAACTATCTGCGACAAAGAAGGAAATTTATCTCCCAACTAAAGGAGATCAAAGGGCAGTAGCATCGGCATCGTCACGAATGCATATGCCAAACATCTCTACATATTTGGTTTTTTTACCAAAAAACGAGCACACACCACCAAGGATGCCAAATGTAACACACCCAATCCCCTAAGTGCCTTTTAAGGGATGGGGTATTAAATTTTTGCTTCTTCTAACAATCTTAAATCTTCTCTATCACAGATCCAATGTCTTATGCTCATCAAGATCTTTCCAACGACGGTAATTTCTCTCAGAGCTGAACTCTGGAACGAGAGTTATGACCTTCCGAAGTTCTCGGGTTTACATAGGAAACATATTTCTTATTGCCACATGGCATCCTCGTGACCTCTCATTGTCCATGCCAATGGATGAGGTGATGCCATGGTCTTTATGTAGCACTAGCCTAGACTTCCATAGTGGAACTTTAGTCCACGCAGGCCTGCATCCATTGTAACTCAGGCCTTCTCTCGATGCACTCTTCGCTTTCCTCCGATGAATACGGTATCGAGGAATAATTCCCCTCGGTACCATCCATTCGTAGTTTGAGAAGTTCGCACAATCTCCCCACCATGAACCCAACGTATTGAGGAATATTCCCTTTCCCTCAATGGATGGTCTCGAGGCATGGAACATCTCTCGACCTACGGTTAGGATCCATTCGATGCCTAAGTGTTCGAAAACACAGGTATTCCAACAGAGGACGAACACCTTCAGTTACCACTCACATAACCAGATCAAAGATCAACACACCGATGTTTTCATGTGGTAAAACCCCTATGGGGAAACATCCATGGCCCCAGCCAACACGGCAACTTGGAGCAGTTTATTAATGCAAAGAAAAAGATTACAGAGAGATTTTACAAGAGAGTTTCTCACAATCGATCATTGGAAAATGACCATCCATGCTCTTTAAATAGAGATCATGGA
>JZKD02S1600277.1:168284-178432 GCA_000966675.3 Picea glauca
CCAAGGGGTTAGCCAAACAACCTTTTGGGTATCCAAATCATGGTATAACATTGATCATCAAGCTGGTTTTATTGAAGTAAAGACACTAGCCTATATTATAACCTAGTTTCCTATGGCATTTAACCTAGATTAGACTGTTAGGTTAATAATTTACTCTACCCTGAGGCTATCTGACCAAGATTAGACAGTATGACCAGATTTATTCACTAATCTACCCTAGATCGCTTGGCTAAAATTGAACAGTTTAGCCAAGCTTATTCACTAATCCTATCAACATCAATTTAAAAAGAACTTGGCCATGCTTGAAAGGTATGGACCAAGTTACTATTATTGCATGGGGCTTTTATTGAAATTCCTTTATGCCCTCTTTTCTTTTCTTTTTTCTTTTTTCTTTTCTTTTCTTTTTCTTTTTTCTTTTCTTTTTTTTCAAATTATTTGCAGAATGAAAAATCATTTGTCAACAAAAACACTAGAGATAGATAATATTCCAGTCATCAGTTGATCCTATAACTTATAGGGTGATAAAAAGATCATGTTGTCATTGATGTCAAAGGATTGGTCAAAGAAGTGATGTCAAAGGAACAATGTCTTGTCATAGTATATTGATGTAGTGATTGATGGATAATGTATTTTCCTTGATGTCAATGGATTGATGTCAAGTGGAGTCATAGTCATATGATGTCATGCATAGATGAAGATGGATCAATGAGTTGTCATTGATATATGATTCATATATGAATATGGATCAATGTGTTGTTATAATCAATGAGTTGTCATTGATATATGATGCATAAATGAAGATGGATCAATGTGTTGTTATATGATGTGTTAGCACTGAAAGTCACACTTTGACTGCTAAAGTGTAAGCTCAACACCCATCAGAATGTAAAAGATAACTTTGGTTTTGAATAGGTGGATTAGCAATATGGATAAAGAAAGAGAGAGGGAAGCAAAATTCAGATCAGTAGGCTACACCAATGGGTAATGGAGTCACAAAATATCCCACTCATCTAAGACACAAAAACTGCTTAAAAAAAAACAAGATTATATGCTGATAGGTGGAAGAAATCAAGAAGGAAAACATAAGATAGAATGTTCAGTAAATAGAGATCCTCTCAATTCAATGAATCAATAAATACTTGAATATAAACAATGACTGATGGGAAAAATACAATAGATCCTCTGCTACTTAGGGATCCATAAATCATTGACAGCCTTTGATCCTAAAATCTGCATTATATTCAAATAAGAATAAATATAAAATAAGAGTTACAATCTGAAATCAGAGCTCTCATGAGTCTCCAATAGCAGTAATGCTTACAATCCTAAAATGTCCATAGGCTTACAAATGAACACACACACAAAACTACCTATTTCTACTCTCTCTAGCCTCTCTTGGATCATCCCTCCATTCTCCAAGAGATCTCTCCTTCCTTAAGTAGAAAATAACATCCAAATAACCTTAGGAGGTCGAATCCCATCTCCTCCATTGGATTCTGAGCCTAGGAGATAGGTGGCAACAATCAAAGAGACAAAAATCCAACAAACTGCTAATTTTCAGGAATTTGTTGGAAGTCATTAATGAAATGTCTCCACCTTATTGCATGAGGCCTTTGATGGAGATAAATATTAGGTGCAGGTATCCCTTGACATCTAAATTATCCTTTATAAGTCAATCAAACTCTCCTTGACATGTGGAAACCTCCCAACAAGGCGAATATCAAAACCCTGACCGCTACAGGAAATTAGTACGTAGCGCCACTATGTAGAGTATGCATCACCTACTTCTATATCCAATATCTCTCAAACCAAAACACATTTTGAAAACATGAGAGAGGTTTTTGTTATTTGGAATGTTATGAACAAAAACCTCCTCTAGTTTTCAAAAATACATTCTCAACTTCTCATAACCCAAGTTTTAAATTGGTGACTCAAAACTGGAAGAATAACTCTGCACAATTTAGCCTTTGCCAGAATATTACACAGAGCCTGTAGGTAGCGCCCGACTGTGTTTCTGCATGCAATTCAATATCATAAATACATGGTTGATTTTATTTTTGAAAACTTGGAGATTGGGAATAACTCGATATAATTTCAATTTTCCCCAAAATAAATAAAAATCCCATAACAATTGTAATCATTTGCCAAAATGAATAATGAAATGCAGATTTTGTTCTCTGTGAAATATTAGGTAGCGCCACTTATGCAACGCTGAGGCATAAACCAATCTTGTGATAACATGATGCATGGTTGGATTGATGTAAATATGACTCATTATTTTCTTGTCATGATTTATAGGGAGTACAAATGGATGAACTCCAAAGTGGTCCCCTTATGATGAAAGCCCTACGGGAAGATGCTTTGCGGTTGAGTTATCCTATAAGTATGGTTAGAGAACCGATGCTTAATTATGGAATAATGAGATGAAGATCAATAAATTTGTCAGTGAAACTATCCTATATGGATAATGCTTGTCATGCCATTTCCAGTGGTATGTGGAGCTTCCCATAACTCCTCGTAGTTTGAGAGTTATGGCCTTACGAAGTTGGAGGACCATCATATGTTGGCTAGAAGCTCCAAAAGGTCAAAGAAGTCAAATTCCTTACAAAGAATAAATTATTTAAATAATAAATTGTAGTGATAAAGTCAAAGAGAATTATTTAAATAATAAAGTAAATGGAGAACTTTCTAATTATGGAAAGTGGTTATAAGAGGGTTAACCCTAAAATGGGGAAAGTGGGTTAAGTGGTCAAGTGGAAATTGGATATATGGACAAGTGGCCAATTAGACAAAGTTGGACATAGGTGACTATGTGGACAAATTGGCCAAGAATATTCTTCTAAGGAAGCCACTTGGAGAGTATAAATAAGAGGTACATGCCTCTTGTAAGAATATCTCTTGAGCATATATTGAAGATCTATTTTGAGAGAGATTGACTGGAGGATCTCATGGACACATCAAAGTTTCCGTAAGTCTGAGATCATGATGAAGAAAGTTTTTGAAGTTCATAAACCCTAGTTTCTAAAGGAGTACATGAGAAACAATGGGCTAGAGAGCGTACATACGTGGGCTGAAGTGATCCATATCGTGTACACACGTGGGCTGAAGGAGAACATAGCGCATACAGTTGGTGAAAGTCATGAAGACTTGAGTGTGAGATGGTGCCAGGATCTTGAAGACTGAATTAAATTCCAGATCTTCATTCTATGGGATCAAATCTGCCATATAAATTCTGATATGGTTACATAGTTGTCTTGATGGATACTCTTTATTATTATATGGTGAATTCTTAAGGCATTCTTGGTATGGATGTTGTGATATGGTTGTATTGGTTGATTGATGGTTTAATACTGATATGATTGCTATAATATACTAGTTTCTTCTACATGATGAAGTAGCATTCATATTGTATGGTTGAGGAGCATGAGGAAGTTGTTGGAGAGCATAGATGTGTTGTGATTGGTTATGGTTTATATTGGACAATGAAAGACAAAAGTGGATGTGAATGAAGGTTGCAGAGGATTTGAGTCTTTTCAAGGAGAGAAAACCCTACTCATTCATAAGGCATACATAGGCTATAGTACAGATAGGTTGCGTACATACACGAGCTGTACTAATGGTAGAGCATGTACATATGCGTGTTGCACCATTGACAGGTCACGTACCTATTGACATATTGGTATTTGTTGAGGATTGAATCCTCCTCTCAGTTGGTGTTGAGTTGTGTAAGCTGAGTCTTTCATTACAGAGTTGGTCCTCTTGTAGAGTTTTACTCTATTCAATTGTTGCTGATAACCCAAGGATTGTAATCCATAATAAGAAGAAAATTGTACATACATCTTGTGTTCTTTGTATTCCTTGTGGTGATGACTTATTGATGATATATGTTTCCGGTATATGTTCACATGTAACTGGTTATAAATGACAATAATAAGTGATGAGTAATTGGTGGCATCTAACTCAGGAGTTTTGTGAAGGGAAGTTTGAAAAGATCCCTACACTGATTCACCCCCCCCCTCTCAGTGTGGTCGGTGTATCCTGTTAGCACTTGGTAAATTTCCTAGAGGTTGACAACAGAATAAATCTACTAAGGTAAATTTATCCAACCACTTTTGAAGCTGGGATCTAGCCCTTCCAACTTCAGAGAGGGATCTCTCTATTAGATTTAGCTATGTTTCAAATTTAAAATATTAGGCTAGGTAAAGAAATAGGTCATTTTTCGTTGTCAAAGTGTTTTTTCGAATTGGTTGAGACAGTCTACACATACATTGGGCTATGGGGTCTGTGTTTTAATAAAATATGAAATACAAACCAGAAACGTAAAGGGAAAAAATTTCACAGGGTGAGATAATATAATCACTGGATCTTTTAGTAGCTTAAATGATGAACAAAAGAAAAGATGAGAAAGATAATTTCAACAAAGAAGCAGTTAATAATTTCTTTATTGAAAACACCAGAAGATAAACACTAAAATCTTTCGAGTCAGAAACAGGGTATATGAGATAAATCCTGCAACATTCATTACTCTTAAAGATTAGATCTAGAAAATAGTGTGATAACAAAGCGAGAATAACATTCAACTTAGAGAGAAAAACATCACCAGTGAATACACGCAAGAATCCTGTAAAAGTGCCTCCTTTTTATTAATGGAAGATCTCTTCAAAAAGATTACAGTATGATAGCGTCAGGGTGTGAAGATCAACAACCCTCAATACTTCGAAAGGTGAAGTATTTATAACTCAAATTACAAATATCCTGTCATTAATGACCAGGATGTGCTAAATCTATTTTTAGCCTAACTAACTTAACAAAATTCCTAAATCTAGGAACTGCTTGATGATGTGGTGCAACTGCACGCTGATTTCTGGGTGGGCCGTTGATGAAGCTTCTGCATGACTTCATCTGAATGGACAGCTAATTGGACCGGGACAACACATCTGCTAATCAATCAGATCACAGAGCTCCTCCCATCTAAGATGACTGGGCACATTGACTATGAGCAATATTTGATACACTTCATCCATTTCTGTGTACTTGGCGAATGTCGGCTTTGTGAGGAAGATGTATCGAATCTCGTGTTGGATACTGATGTTCCACTGGAGGGCATCTAGGAATGCCTTGCCAGTGATGCTCCCTTGAATGCCTACAAACTTTGAACTATCCTTAGCCACTTCGGCTAATCTCTTCTTATAGTATGGGAGTGTCATCAATTTATCATTGATTACTTTCAGACCAGGAAGACCTTTCGTCTGGAGAGCTTCAATCTTACTGAAGAATTTATGTACCCCCAGGTCCATGGCCTGAACCTTTTCTTCCAACTGAAGCATTAATCCTCTCTTGGTCAAACCTCTTTTGACCTCAAGGATGGTCTCTGTTCTATCTTCAATCTTCAGTTCTTCTAGCTCTTCCCTGGTCTTAGAATTTAGGAACTTGATGATCTTGTTTGCTTGTGCTAACATGTCTCCCAATTCTACTCTGATATTTTCAATGGCTCGTTTGCTTCTCAGCACCAACTCATTATGCTCAAACATGATTTGGATCATGGGCCATATATCGTTTATGGACTTAGTAATGTCTGTCCATACATTCTCTTTAACCTCATCCAAAGTCTTCCCTGCTACTATTTTCTTCCGGAGCTGCTATAGCTCCTGCTTGAGCTGCTCTGTCACCTACTTTTCCTTGGAGAGGCTGGTCTGGAAGGAAGTTTTGAGTTCTTGAAGATTCTCAAATTCCTTTTTAAGCCTGCTGATCTCTGTTTCCTGCAGGTTCATCCTTTCCATGGACTTAGCCAGGTCAACTGTCTTTTCCTGTGATGTCAATGGAGTCACGGATGGGACTTCTGTCACTGACGCTGTGCTCACTCTCGAAATTGGAATAGCACTCAATGGAATGACTTCCATTGGCTTCAGTTTCTCTTTCTTTTTTAACAACTTCTCCATCTCAGCTTCCATTTCTTTAAGCTGTGCATTCTGTTCCATGAGCAGCTTTAGCATTTCATCCTTCTCTCCTTCTTTTTCTGCTATCTCCTTCTCCTGTGAATCCTCTATGGGCGGGAGATTCAGTTGTTTCCTCAAGGAGGCTATGTCAGCATTCTTATTTTTGATCATCTCCTCAGCTGCTTTCACGTTTGAAGGATCATAACTGATCTTGAGGACCAACTTCTCCAAAGTCTTGATCCTATTGTCCTTTGCAAAGGACGATATCTTCTCCAGCTTGAGCTGTGTTTGAACATTGTTCAGGGACACCTGCAATCTAGACATAGAAGTGGAAGCATGCGCCAACGTGTAGAAAACCATTTCCCCTGTCTGCTTGTGAAGATCCATTTGATCGGCCGGATGCACGTCCTTCGTTTGGAATTCGAAGGTGGCCCTTTTATAGTCAGTGATCACCTTTGGATCTGGTACCTGTTCCTGGAGGAAGGCCATGTGCATTCTACCCTTCTCTGTGTCAAATGCAGACAACAACCTATGTTGCACAATCGACGTTTTCTTCCAGAATTGGGCGCAAGTACTGCTGGTCAGGGTCTGGTTCTTTTTCTTGATCAGCTCATACTTCTCAAAAATACTCAGCTTCAGTCCCACCTTGCCTGGCTGGGTGGTTGATGGAGGATCTGTAGATTTTTCCGTTACTTCTGAGGTTATGGCCTTATGGAGGCTCGAACCGAAGGGTGGCCTATCCACCTTGGTCGCTATTGTAGATGGGGCTTCTTTTTCTCTGGTCGGGCCAGGAACTGAAATTGTCTTGGGCCTCTTAGTATGTAGCTGGAACTCTTCGGATGATACCTCCGTGACAGGCGGAGATAACTCTTGTCGAGGCCTTTTTCCTTAGGGACCTGTGGCGTGGATGTTTGAGATACAGTGGTTGGGGGATCCTACTGTGGTACTTCGACCAATGTGTTAGGCTCCCAGGCTGTCTGACTTGCATACTTCTCAACTTCGGGCCTAGACACATGAACATAAGGGATGTTTTTGTTCTTCACCCTCATCTCTGAGATGATCCCACATGGATCATAATGCCATGGGAATCTCATGGAGAACTTCATCTCCCTCAACATCTTGTCTGCTTCTTCCCCAGCTCCTCGATTGTTGCAGATGAAGGAGCCAATTTTCCCCTTGATTCTAAGGTGCTGCTTTTTCTTCAGTGATACAAAGTGGATATCATTGGAATTTATATTCTGCCTTATATATTCTAAAGAAAAAATCCTGACAAGCAGATATTTGGGCAGCTTATACGGTGCTAACTCACACCCGTATACTCTGATCTCGGTGTAATCCTGGTATAAATACCAATCAACCATCTTTGTGTTATCTGAGAGGTGCAGGATCCTCTGGACTTCATCATTTATCCGAGGCTCGGGCCTGCCGCCTAGCATACTGACCACAGGGTGGTAGAACTGATCGATGAACTCCTTGAAGATGTACTCTGTGGAGTTGTGCTTGAGCAAGGAGGTCCACGCTGTGACTGCCTGAGGTCTACCATCTCCGTCCATCTTCTGCATGGAAAAGACAAAATTATCTACCTAGAAGAAGACGAACAAGTATGCTAGTACCGATGAGTATCTGAACATGCCTTCCGTGCCGAAATTCACGAACTGTTTGTGAATATTGTCTGCCAAGAATGTGCTAAAATAGAACTGGGTGGTGGGATTTTCGTCGATAGAGAAGATGGATAGAAAACTCAGAATGGGTTCATCTACCCACCGATCAGAATAGTATCCTAACAAATCACAAAGGGATGAGATGACCTGGTTTCCCTTTGTGGAGAACATGGAATACTGATAAGGAGGATTTGTCGAGGGAAATTGAGCGGATGGGGGAAGGAAAATCTCGAATATTTGAGCTCTTTGGGGGAAGGTCATTTTCTGGTACAATTCCGTGAGAATTTCCAGGTTGAAGGGAGACGCAGAGTTGGCTCAGGGGATTTGCATCATCTGGTCTATGGATTCAGGCGTGATGAGGAACAGGATCTCTCTGGATGAGGAGATGACGACTCTTTGTTCGGGAATATAGTGAGCTTGACATTTGAGAGCGAACTCGGGAAANTATATATTCTAAAGCAAAAATCCTGACAGGCAGATATTTGGGCAGCTTATACGGTGCTAACTCGCACCCGTATACTCTGATCTCGGTGTAATCCTGGTATAAATACCAATCACCCGTCTTTGTGTTATCCGAGAGGTGCAGGATCCTCTAGACTTCATCGTTTATCCGAGGCTCGGGCTTGCCGCCTAGCATACTGACCACAGGGTGGTAGAACTGATCGATGAACTCCTTGAAGTTGTACTCTATGGAGTTGTGCTTGAGCAAGGAGGTCCACGCTGTGACTGCCTAAGGTCTCCCATCTCCGTCCATCTTCTGCATAGAAAAGCCAAACTTACTTGCCTGGAAGAAGACGAACAAGTATGCTAGTACCGATGAGTATCTGAACATGCCTTCCGTGCCGAAATTCACGAACTGTTAGTGAATGTTGTCTGCCAAGAATGTGCTGAAATCAAACTGGGTGGTGGGATTTTTGTCGGTAGAGAAGATGGATAGACAACCCAGAATGGGTTCATCTACCCACTGATCAGAATAATATCCTAACAAAGCACAAAGGGATGAGATGACCTRGTTTCCCTTTGTGGAGAACATGGAAGACGGATAAGGAGGATTTGTGGAGGGAAATTGAGCGGATGGGGGAAGGAAAAGCTTGAATATTTGAGCTCTTTGGGGGAAAGTCATTTTCTGGTACAATTCCGTGAGAATTTCCAGGTTGAAAAGAGACGCAGAGTCGGCTCGGGGGATTTGCATCATCTGTTCTATGGATTCGGGCATGATGAGGAACAGGATCTTTCTGAACGAGGAGATGGCGGCTCTTTGTTTGGGAATATAGTGAGCTTGACATTTGAGAGAGAACTCGGGAAAATGGTAGATCTGAGGGAAAAGGTAGAGGGGTAAATTGGACTCCAGGAATCCAATTTCATCACTCTGGTCCAGGAAAACTTCCCTGATCCACGATTGGAGGTCTGAGAAATCAAAATCGCATTTAGTATCCGCGATTAATCGGCCTTTGTCGACCAGTGGGATCCTGTTCAGGTCTACAGGAGGCGGGAGAAACGGATTCTCCTCTCCTTCTGTTTGTTTGCATTTTGGTGCCATTTCTACAACAGTACCTGCAACAAAACACAACGTTAGTGGGGGCGACTGAATGTGGATGAGGACAACGGACTGTAACGGAGGGGTAAGAGGTGAATTTCTCTGGTGCGATGGGTGAATGGTGAAAGTAAGGGGGAATAACAATAGTTTTATTTAAATGGGGGTCGGTTGGGCGCAGGAGACAGGTCGGCTGGATAACGGATAGGATATCCAATACTAAATGTCCAATGGATCACTTGAGTATGAGATGGCGGGTGACGGTGACTGAGGGATATGGACGAGTGACATGGAGGCTATCGATTGGAGGTAAAATTCATAATAAGGGGCTTGCCACGAGCGAATAGGGGGGAAGGACTGACAGCAGTTATGTGACATGAACASTTYGGGAAAAGGTGGAGGGTGACATCCAGTGGTGATGGAGGTCTGTCAGATAGCAGATGGTGATGGGACTCAGGGCAATAGATCGACGCCACGTATAACAAGGGACCCACTAGAGGAAGAAAAACATTCCGGACCCCCCCCCCCTCAGTTAAAGGTAGATCAGTCAGGGGGGTCCGAAAAACAATTTGAGCGCTTGTTTCCTGGCCGCAGATCTTTGTGTGCCTTTTATCACTCATTCCGGACCCCCCCCCCTCCATTAAAGGCAGAACGGACAGGGTGGTCCGGAATCCAATATTGACCGTTGATTTGAGCACTCGATCTTGAGCCATTCAGATGAGTGCGAGTCTTATCATCGATTCTGGACCCCCCCCCCGGGTTAAAAGCAAAACGGTCTGGGGGGTCTGGAATGTTATGTCCACCGTAGATCTGGGCACCATGTTCGGGACCATTGATATGTGCAAGGGGATTAAGTGGGGGGTGGAAAACACATGCGCCGGGGAAAAACTTAGGATAAATGATTTTTATGGGTTTTTCCAAGGTTTTCCAAGTAGACACCACCAAGGGGTTAGGAAAACGATCCTTTTAAGCATCTGAAAACATGGTGCAATACTTACATCAAAATGGTTCTTATTG
>JZKD02S1600288.1:0-25549 GCA_000966675.3 Picea glauca
TCTTAGGATGTTTTAAGGCAAGAAAAGTTGATTATAGGAGGAGATTTGAACTTCACACTAAGTTACTCAAATATATAGGGGGAGAATGCAAGACAAAATAGGCTAGTTGAGTATTTCAGAGTTAAGTTAGAGAAAAAGGGTTAGGTTTATGTAGAGCCCATAAATAAGATTCCCACATGAATGAATCATAGAGTGGAACGCGATGGAGTGTTTACTAGGTTGGAGAGATTTTTTACCTCGGAGAACCTATAAATGGAGGTGGAAATTTTTTGTATATGGGTAAATGTAGGAGGAGGGTTTGATCATCTTCCCATCCTTCACCAAATTGACAAAAGGGATTCCAAATCTACAACATATTTCAAGTTCAACTTGGATTGGGTCAATCAGGAAGACTACATCAAAGTGGTTAATGAGGCATGCAAGTTGATGTTTTATCCATCTTCTAGGGATACAACAAGTTTAAGTTTATTGAATCTCTCAAGAAGGATAAAAAAGTTGTGATAGACTGGGTTCTTAGAAATTCAAAGATTCAAATCAGGAATTAAAAGAGATGGAACAGGGTAGTGTTTTCCTTTTATGCATAGAATTTGGAGGGGGTTTTCTCTAAGGAATAATGTGATAAGATGAGAGGTTTATAAATTTCAAAAAAAAGCTGTGGGTGAGAAGGGAAATAGAGTAGAGGATTAAAAGTAGAACCATATGGGTGGGAAAAGGTGATGAAATCACCACCTTATTCCATAACTATGCTAATCTAGGGAAGAGGATAAACACAATTTGTTAGATGAAAAAAGAGGATGGCAACAAGAAAATAAAATTTCAAGAAATATAAAGCCTAGGAGTTCCATGTTTTCAGTCTACTTATTGAAATATTAACATAATTAATATTATAGAGATAGTAAAGATTTCCTCATTCTTCCCAATATTTATAAATGAGGAAGGAAACCAGATGTTAAAGAAAGAAGTTTCCAAAGAAGAGATAAAGGCAGTTCTTTCCTCTTTCAAGAGAGATAAGAGTCTAAGACTGGATGAGATGCCAATTGAATTTTACCTTGGATTTTATGACTTGTTAGAGGAAGGTTTGTTAAGGGTGATTGAGGAAGCATAATGTTCAAGGAAAATTATTGTGTATTTTAATGCTACTTTTTTGGATTTAATACCAAGAAAGCATAACCTCGAAATATTTGAGGAATTTAGACCAATATGAGTATGTAATTGCATATATAAGATATTGGCAAAAATCCTAGCATTCAAAATCAAGAAAATCTTCCCTATGGGAATTTCAAGGGAGCGGTTTGGTTTTTTGGAAGGGAGGCAAATCCATGAAATTATAAAGGAATTCAAGAAGGTTTACATTCTATGAAGAGAAAAAAAAAAAATGAAGTAATGGTTATGGAATTATATCTATTGAAAGGTCATGATAGGTCCAACTAGCTATACATAAGAATGATTCTCTTTCATATTGGCTCCAACTAGTGTGTTGTGAATTAGGTAATGGGGTCTATTACATCAGTAACTTTTCTAATTAATGGGTTGGCTTCGAGTTTCTTTATTCCTTCCAAAGGCATAAGGAAATGGTTCCCCCTCTCACCTCTATTGTTTCTCATAATAATTGAAGGGACTGGCATATCAATTCTAAAAGCAAAGCGAGTAGGAGATATAGTTGGAGTAAAAGTAGGAAGAGACATGTCACTGAATCATCAACTATTTGTGGATGAAATTATTCTTTTTTTTAATGGCTCTATGAGGGAAGTAATAAAATTCAAAAACCTTACGGATATGTATAAGAAACAACAAGCATGGAGGTAAACATGATAAAATATGTTATATCTTTTATATGTGTGAATGATGAGACAAAATGATGGTTTCCACATATGTTTCCTCTTAGAAGTATTTCTTTTGATGAGGGCTTCAAATATCTGTGATATCCTTTAAAACCTAATGGGTATGTGAAGAAGACCTAGGAATGGCTAGTGAGAATAATTGAGGCTATAATCAATTGGAGTGCAATATGTGGTTGTCAAGAGGAAAACGATTGACTTTGATCAAATATGTTTTGGAGGCTATACTAGTTTTTGGGAATACTCTATCCTATATTCCAAAGGGGTTCTAGAGATTATTGAGGAAAAGGTGTTTACATTTCTATGGTTAAGAAAAATCCAAGATGAGGGAATCCCACTTGTTAAATAGAAGGTTATTGCTCAATTAAAAGGGGAAGGAGGTTGGGGGATGAAAACTATTCATTACTTTGGAAAATCATGGATAGTCAAAAGAATATGGAAGTTTATCTCCTAGGAAATTTTGTGGAAGGAGATCACTGTGAAGAAATATTAGTCTTGGTACTATTATTGATTGGATAAGGAGTAAAAGGAAATTAATATAATGTATATATACACCTAAAACCCTTAATTCAATCTTTTCCATTACTTGTAGATGATTATCTTGGAAAATATGAAATGGGGAGCAAGTGAGGGTTGAAATAGATCCATGGGTGGGGTGTAAAATTGAGGATAGACTATTAGAGATGCATGTTCAGTTATTGCATGTTATAGCCTATTTTCACTTTAAATGAAGTAGTAGATCAAGAATCAATCAATATCTAGCATTAGGGTTGGAAGTCAACAACTTCTTTAGGTCTGGAAGGGGAGGATGTGGATAGTTGGAAATCATGTGTGGAGAAACTCCAAAGGAGTCATGCTAGAATCTCTGAAGATCAAGATGTAGTGATTTGGTCAAAAATCAAACTCTAAGTTTTTATTCAACTAGAATGGGATATTAAGCTAACTTTTCTTATTTACCCAAAAACTTACGTATGGTGGTGGAAAATTATGTGGAAGATTAAGGCTAAAAAAAAACTAATCTATTTATGTGGTTTGCATGTTATAAAATAAAGTATTAATCTATAAAAATGTAACGTTCCCAAGCATTTTTTCTTGGAACTTTTTAAGATTTGCGTTTTCTGGTTGTGGTAATTTATCAAACAGTTTGTGGTATTTTCTTTCTCAGTTGCACTAAGATATGTTTATAGATTTTTGCATCACATTAATGATAGAGTTATAGCAAATGACATATACACAATAATATGCAATAGACGTAATGCAAGAAATAGCCACAAATACCTCAGATCTGTATTTTATTTAAGTGTATAGATGACCTCAATACAAGAGATGGATAGATTTGGAATAAATATACAAGAATAATGTGAAGTGGATGAAAATAGCTCAAGCTTCAGTAACAAAGAGAGATCTAGACTTCATTGAGCCTCCAAATGTTGGATATAAGAGATCTAATGAAGTGGAAATATTTCCTCCCTTCAAACTGGTGAATAACTAAGGAGAGTTGCACCCTCCCTGGCTGGTGCACACCCTAGAGGCTTGGATGTGATGTTTTGGCCTCCCAGCTTCTCAAGAATGATTGCAACCTTGTAGATATGAAGTAGATGAAATCATGAGAAGAGATACTTAATATTTAGGAAAAGACATGAATGAGATCTGATGAGGTGGAAATATTTCCTTCCTTCAAACTAGTGAATAACTGAAGAGAGTTGCACCCTCCCTGGCTGGTGCACACCCTAGATGCTTGGATATGGTGTTTTGGCCTCCCAAATTCTTAGGAATGAATGCAACCCTATAGATCCGAAGTATATGAACTCATGAGAAGAGATCCTTTGTATTTAGGAACATATTTGAACTCTCCCACTCAATATCTCCAAGGGTAAATGCGCCCTCCCTCAAGAAATTCACATAACTAGAAGAATGGTTGAATATGGCATGAAAACCCTCAATACAATGATGATAAAAGGTTCCCTAATGGTAGAAAATACTTCTGAAGTGATATCTCCTCCAAATCCAAGATCCACAAACCCCCACAAACTCCTCTCTCATGCACAATCTGCCATTGTTCTGAAAAGAAACCCCAAAGTTGTGCCTTGCTTCCTCAAATTTCTTCTGAAACTGATTTGAATTGAAGTAGAATGGTGAGGGTGGAATCTTTCACCACCTTGACCAATCTTGGATCAATAACAGAGGAATCTTTTACCTCCTTTCTGATCTCTAGGGTTTGTTCACTCAAAACCCTCAAAACGTTCAAGTTGTTAGAGCTCAAAGATACAAGTGAAAATGATCCATAACATAATGAGAGAATAGAATCACCTATATCTCTTTTATGCCCCTTTTTACCTTTCCCCTCCAAGTGAATTTTAATTCACTTTTAATGTTTCTACATAAAATCGCTTTATTAATTTAATTAACCCTTTTCCCCTAAAAAGTGATTAATTTTCCCTTATGGCTTCTCCAACCACTAAAAGTCACTTTTCATCATCTTATCCTTTAGATAGTTTCCTCCCGATTCCAATGAGATATTACACTAAGGTTTTTATTCAAATATTATGCCCAAAATGACATCCTTAGTGAATTTAATTAAAATATGCTCAATAATAACCCTGTTGATGTTTTACTTATACAGTTAGCAGTTACGTTTATTCTATATTATTACAATCATTTAGCATATTAGCTACATAAATAAGATCACTAAAAGATAGGAAATCACAGAAACAACAGAGACACGTAGATTATCTCGGGAAACCCTCATGGGGAAGAAAACCAAGCAAAAACTTCCTCAATATAGATAGACCAAAAACAAAGCAGAAGATCCTCCTCTACTCCTTCACTAGGAAAGAGTAGTGCACTACTTAACCAAGAGATACCAAGACATAGACCAAGAACCCTCCTTGACGTCACACCTAAATGCAGTAGGTTCTCCTCCAAGATTTGTGCACTACAGAGCCAGTTGGTGTGTGTGTCCAAATGAGGCACTGACCTCCCTTATAAATAGTGGTCTGGCCAACCTAAAATTAGGTCTGGGCTGACCTGTCACTTTACCCTCTTAATTTACATTTAATTTTCAAGGCACAATAGGGCCGAATTTTACAAAGGCACAATAGGGCCTAATTAACAAATATAATATAACAATATTATTCAACACTCCTTATTAGGTAGAATATTCTTCGAAGTTACAATATTTCAACACTCCCCCTTAACAAGAAGGGTATTCTACTGACAACATCAATAAAAATTGACTGGACTCAATACAACATCAAGAGGAGGAGGCATCCTCATCAACATCTGGAACATTATCTATCATATCTATAAATCATCAAAAAAAATTCTCATCATCAACATCAGTAGAAACTGAGCAACGTCGTCATATACAACGCAGAGTTGGAGTAACATCATCATCAACAACAACATGAAGCTGGAACATCAACATAAACAACATGAAGTTGGAGAAACAACATCAATGGCAACAAAATAAGACAGGATCATCAACAACAACAACAAAAACAACAAAAACAATGGGCACTCTGACAGACAATCCATTCAGACATTACAAGATATGTAAAGCGATAATAAAATCCCCTAGGATATAAATTCTAATGAGCTGCCACACTACTGACCACAACAAGTATATACATACATAGGCACTCCGATAGACTGTCCATTAGGACCTTATGAGATCTATCCAATGATGATCAATCCCCTAGGATATAAATCCTAATGAGTTGCCTTGTAGGTGGTCAGGATACCATAGTATCATCAACATCACTCCCCCTTTCAATGGAAGTCCTTTCGAACTACACCAAGCTTGTTTCGGAAGTACTCAAACTTCAAACAAGACATAGGCTTAGTCAACACATATTCTACCTACTCATTTGTGCCAACATACTGGAGCTTCACAACTCCCTTATATACCATATCACGAATGTAGTGGTACCAGATCTCAACGTGCTTCGTCTTATCGTGGAAAACTGGTTTCTCTATCATCTTTATGCAACTTTGGTTATCACAAAATATCATGGTAGAATCCATCTCTAGGTCAAATAGACCTGTCAACAACTTCTGAAGCCATATGGATTCACAACTGGAGGAGCATGTTGCAATGTACTCCACTTCTGTCATACTGAGAGCAATACCGGATTGCTTCTTGATTTTCCACGAAGTCATGGATGAACCTAAACTGAAACAACATCCTGAATTATTTTTTTTGTCTGAAGCACTTCCAACCCAATCTGAATCAGTATAGTCATACAATCTGAAGTCACAATCTCCGGTATAATAGAGGCTATAGTCCAATGTACCCTTAAGGTATCTCATCACATGCTTTGGAGCTACAAGGTGAACACGTCTAGGCTCCACCAGATACTAACTCAAGGTGTTCACAATAAAGAATATATCTAGTTTGGTCAACTATTTCTAACGAATTATCAACAAATAACTTCAGATCCGTCTCCATAGGAGTGGACATGGATTTACAGTCCATCATGTCGAATCTGTTTAGAATTTCCTCAACATACTTTCATTGATTAAGCAAAATCTCTTCTGAGCTCTACCATACTTCAAGACCTAAAAAATAGTGCATCGGGCCTAGGTCCTTCATTTCAAATTCAACTGCAAGCTTCTTCTTACAATCTGTGATGAGATTTTCTTCATTTGTCAAGAATAAGTCATCCTCTAGAAGTTTCCTTAGAAGGTAGAATTAGTATAAATAAGAGTAGGAGGCATTGGATATTTTATCTTGGAGATTATTTTAATAGAGCTTTGCTTTGCTAGAGGTTGCCCCCTCGAAGAGGAAAGTGAACATTGCTATCATAATAAAGTTTCTCTTCCTGGTGATTATTCTAGAGTTCTTCTGATATTTTTCTGGATATATCATTATTATTTTGTCATAGCTTGCTAGATATTTTATGTTCTGCATAATATATTATATCAGGAATATTGCAGAAGGTAAAACCGTTGAGTTTTCACCTCACCAAGTTATAATCAAGGATTTAAAATATCCTAGGCATGTCCTCACAATTGGAATTGTTGATGATATTACCAAGTTGTATAAGTTTGATAACTTTGGGTCATCATCATTTCCATCCATTTTTGTAGCTCATAACAATGAATTGAGCAAATTCTGGCATGAGTGGTTTGGTCATCTAAAGTATCGCTCATTATAGAATCTATGTGATCAACACATGGTGATTGGTCTTTCTATTGTTTCTTGCAAATATGGTGTTTGTGTCAGTTGTGTTCTTGGAAAACATCATCGGGATAGTTTTGACAAACGTGTCTCTTAGCACGCCTTGACCCCTTTGCAGTTTCTTCACAGTGATTTGTGTGGTCCGCTTTCTTCTCCTTCTTTCTCGGGGTGAAAGTATTTCTTAACTTTCATTGATGACTTCTCCAAACACGCTTGAGTTTACTTTTTAAAAGTCAGGAGTTAAGTTTTTGACAAGTTTTTGGATTATAAGGTCCTTGTAGAAAAAAAATCTCAACATCAACTTCAAAGTTTGAGAACAGATAATGGATGCAAATACGTGAACGATAAATTTACAAGTTATTGCACTGCACATGCCATTCAAATGAAACATATTGTTCCATATACACCACAACAAAATGGTGTTGTCGAGAGAAAGAATCACACATTAAAATAAATGGCTAATTGTATGATCCAATCTAAGGGATGAAGTCTTCATTATTGGGCGGAAGCCATCAATTGTGAAAATCACATAGTAAATTGCACTCCCACAAAGGCTCTAAAAAATATAACACTGAAAGAAGCATGGAATACAATTGAACTAGATGCTAACCATGTATGTGTATTTGGTAGTGTAGCATGGGCTCACATTCCTGATGAGAAAAGGAAAGCTTTACAGCCTAAAAGTGAGAAGTGTATTTTTGTTGGATATTCTGAAGAGGTCAAAGGTTATAGACTTCTTCAACCTCATTCTAATGAAGTTGTTTTTTTTCCTCATAAAAAAAGCGTAAATTTTATTTCAAGAAGAAAGAAAAATTACATTCTGAATAATACATGTAGTCATGTATTTTGTCTGCTAGTCTTTGTTGGAATATTGAGAGAGGGGGGTGAATCATATCACCCTTTTTAACAATTAGTAGTTACTTTTTATATTTTATTGATTACCACAATGAATCAACAATGAATTGTATGAAAAATCAATTATATAAATATATTTAACATCAATTACAAGGTTTATAAAGAATAGTGAAGGACACCAATCCTTTTTAGAGAACCAACTCTAGGAGACACCAATCCCCTTTTTCAGGGAACCAACCCTAGGAAGAACCAAATCCCTCGTCTTTAGGGCACCAACCCTAAGAAGAACCAACTCCCTTATATTTAGGACACCAACCCTAGGAAGCACCAACTCCCTTATCTTTTACAATTTTCTTAGTAAGGATATGAATCCTTCCATTCTCCACTCTTCCACCCTCATTGCATAAGAACCAACAGTTCTTTTTCTTGGACTCTACTTCTGTTTGGATCTTCTTATCTGGACTATAGAGACACATTCTTCTTACTACTCTTTCTCGTTTATATACTCTTCCAACTGGTGTGAGCTATGAAACATTGTATCCCTTTGTTTGGACCATTACACCTCTTCATTTTAATATTAACAATAATCACTTTTATTATTCAAACATTTATTGTTAATTCTTTTAATTTAGTGAGGGTGCTCTTCTTAAATCGATCACAGGTATGGATCGATTTCTTTTTAACTCGATTCCATGTTCCTGCAAATATTTGCAGAAACTGGGTTCTGCAGAGGTGCTTCCTTCAACCCATTTATATGTGACCATAGGCACAGAACCACGGTCTTATTAATTTAAGCATTGCCTTCTTCTTTTGCACTTTTCCTTTTGTCCACCATATGTCCAGTGTTGGGACCATGTTCTTTAGTACTTCATCCTTCGGGACTTCAGGACTTTGCAACCTTTCAAATCTCTCGAATCAAATTTCGCCAAAACAGATCGGACAATTAATATTCAATCCTCCATTTAGATGTACGATCCAGGCTTATCAGAGGCCTTTCAAGTAAATCGTCGGTCAGGACTTGATCAACAATTGAATGGACGGTTCTTTTTCATTTTGGAACTTCGGGTCTTCATACTTCGTGACTTCTAGCTTCTTTAAAAATATCTCTAATAATAGACGCGTGTCCATAATATTCAGTGGTTGAGAATGCTCCCAAAGTGTTTCTTCAGATCGGACAACTCATGTCCACTTCGGAACTTTGGGACTTAGGTCATTTGCTGGTGGTGAAAAATCCCAAAGTAAAAACTCTCGGAGTGATGTAACTTGCTGATGTCACTTATTGATGTGGCACTTCCTGAGTGGCTACCACGTGTCACCTAAATTCATGTCTTACATATGCTTAAAGTACCTATGGTACCTTGACACTTTTCATCGACTAATTATTCCACGTGTCCTTGCTGATGTCACAGTTGATGACATGGGATCTCAATGTGACACATATTCATCTCCTTGATCTAACGGTCTTCCTATCTCCCAAAATGTATCTCAGATCGACGACTGAGAGTGACTTCAGAAATTTGACCTTCGGGACTTCGGGTAATTTGATTTCTTCACTTCCTAGTTCTTTCTAAGTGAGATTCCCCGAAATGTAATGTCCTCACAACTTTTAACCTGAAATAAATGTTGTTCATTGATCATGATATTAGATCGACGACTCCATCTATCTGTGATGCTACTTTTCCTTGGTTTAAATCCAACGACTCTTCTTCTTTGCTTATCATATCCTTCCACTTTAAAGTGATCCAATGGCTATCACGAATTCAGGTATTCGAGATCTCATCCCTTTTGCCTTGCTTATCCTATCCTTTCACTCAACTTGATCCATCAATCAAGAATGGTCCTGGAGTAGATCAACGATCAGGGATGATTATGGGGTCCCAACTAGCACGATGTTTAAAACTACCGTCGAGCTCCGCAATGGAAAACTGCTCATTGGTAGTGGAACTGATGCCAACCGTAGATCTATTTGGCGGGTGTCGATCGATGGTTTAGAATAATTGCATGATTGGACTTATCACATTTTTTAATTCTCCCTTCGTGCTCTGTAATCAATCCCTGCCTTTGATCTACACTTGCATATCTGACGGTCACGAATTAATCTGATCATTTGGTGGATCAACCATAGTTTTCGATCTTTGAATCTATAGGATTTGATGGTCTAGACTTATTGTGGGATTGGGAATATCATGATTTTTAATTCTCCTTTTTCTCTCTACAATCCATCCCTGCCCTGTTTTTGATCCGGCGCTTGCGAATTCAATGGTACTTACTTGATCCGATCATGTTTTTACAATGTGCTTTCCCTTCTGAGTTTCATCGCGTCATCTCTTCTGATATTTTATCTTCATTTGCTAACCCTCCTGAGATTTAATCTTCACATACCATCCTACTATTTGACATCAATGACAACAATTTAATGACACTATGTCCAACAATCTCCCCCTTTGTCATTGATGTCAACACACCAACTTCATACATAATCTCCCCCTGTGATGATGATTCTCTCCTCTGAGGTTACTCTCCCCCTTCAACATCAATGGCAAAGGATTTATCCTCCTATGATCTGTCTGTCTATATGCTGCTGATCAATATCTAAACTCTGGTAACTCCCCCCTTACAATCATACTTTGCCTATCATAACTAAATGAATCCCCCTCTCAATCTTCTCTCTCTGCTTCTAACTTCTCTTCCCCTGTTTTATGAAGGGGCAGTTCTTTTTGACAAGATCTCTAACCAGATGTATCTGTCTTTATTCAAGATGCTTCTTTATTGTACACTACTTCTTAAAGTCATCCGAGAGACTTTATATTTTTCTTGCCACATGACTTATCTTGCTGATAGAATGTATTCTATTAAACTAGAATTGATCTAGTTTTCCAACCAACTCAAGCACACATCGACCAACCAATATATCTTTCAAATTTTCTCTGTCACAACCATTGTCTCTGAAATTTTGGTTTCCAGTCTTTTCATTTTCATATTTGTACTCAATCTATATTCATCATCACCTCACTGCTACAGAATTTTCCATTCATTCCATTTCTTGCTCACATAGTAACTTTCATTTAGGGTTTTGTCCACTTGTAACCATTCTGAGACCAATACATAACCTGCATTGTTCCTGGGAAGATAAAGACCTACAATAAAGTATGTCATATCTTGCATGGAGTTATATCATTAAACCATGATGCTTTCTATTAGCAATAAATGTTGTCATGAGCTCGAGAGCATTTGAGTCTGCAAGTTGCACGAAATGATCAAGCGCAACACAGGAGAATCCTTGTTTTTCCAAGTAGGAGGTCAAGTGAGTGGGAAAAATGTCATCGACAACATCCAGGGTCTATTTTGCGAAGCAGATCAATGGTCGGTGGGTAATTGCAGTCAGCCGAGTCACGCCAAGTATAGCGCAGATGTTGTTAAAGAGGTGAATGGTGTTAGCCGTCGGATCGATAGAAGAACAGATTTGGACTGTTGGTTCAGGAGCGGACGCTTGTCACGAGATTAACCACATCGGGGACTCGGGCATCAGAGGTTGGAAGAATAAGTCATTCAACTTCACAAGCGACGAAGTGGCGAGAAGATCAGAACCATCCATTGAAGAGGACGCATGTTAGAGATCGAGGGATCTCGCGAACTTGGAAGTTCTCAGGGTAAAGGCCCAAACATTTGGTACTCCAAGTTGTGAAGGTGCGAGGATCGAGAAGAGGATAGTCATTGGATCCACACGTGGGATCGTGCATCGAAGTCTCGTAAGAAAATACCCAAGGAATTGGTCGCGAGGTTGCGAGATTTCGACCGTTGGAGGATAGGTGGCCATAACAAAGCGGCAAAGTGGAATACAGGTGGAAGAAGCCCTCAGGATCTCGCTGCGAGAAGTACCGAGGTATTGGCATTAGGATTCACGAGTTGCGAAGTGCCGAGGTTTGTGTGAATGTGTGGCAGAGCATAAGGTGGGACCACGTGGTCGACGGGTGGACACGCATTGGCTGGAGATAAAGTCAGCATTCCATTGAATTCTCGCATCTGAGGGACTCACGAAATAGGAGGGTGAAAAATCGACGGTTCAACCAGTGAGATTGTGAGGTCGCAAAGACCCAGGCCCACAGTATTGCTGAGATGATCAAGGTCGTCCACTTGAAGCAGACATGTGGTGCGCGATTAGGCTCCTCGCCTCCTCTCCCTTCGTGACTTTGAAGATCGAGGACCAGCCTCCTCCCAGTCGCGAGATTCGAAGTGCCGAGGGCATCCAGGACTCGGGCCCATTGTCTTGCCGAGAAGATCTTAGTCATCCATCTGAAGCAGACACCTGGTGTGAGTAGAGCCATCTCAGCACTTCACCCATCGCGACTCCAACTCGCAAAAAAGCAGCACCGTTATTTTCCGAGGTGCAAGGTGCCAAGAAAATCTCGGGCCCAGGCCCACGACATTGCCAGGAGAAGTAAGAACCATCATATCAAGAAGGTCAAAACACTGAGTTTAGTTACATAGAGGATCGTCGCAGTCTCCAAGCGCCATCGGATCCGATCTCTATATTGTTTCTCACCTGAAGTAAATGATGAAAAGAGTGGGTGGTTGAGACTTCCTCTCATTCATTAAGAGAGGGAATGGATGTTCTGGCAAGCCGTCTGCCCGAGGAGGTCCTGTGTGTCGATTTTCCCAGAGAGGCCATGCCGGAGTCCTTGACTCAACAGAAAGTCTGTGCATGCTAGCCCCACACTTAATGGCTCAACTACTCTCCTTACAAGAGCCATGCTTAGTTAAGATGGCGCTTAAAAGAAGACATCAATACGAGTTTGACTGAAGGGACACCCAGCTTTGAGTGACTGTACACGCCTCTGTGAGGTGAAGTTTCCTGAGTATATAGACTCAGTTTTTGTATTTGGTAAGCATCGATGGTTGAGCAGAGCTCCCGGTTGTAAAGTTTTAATGAAGCACTGTTATTCTAGTTATGCATGGACTTCTGAGACTTCTTGCCTTATGAATGCCAGTTTCTTTACATCTTTGTTATACTGTGTTAGAGCAGCTCAGAATTGGAGGATCCAGTCGAGTTGTAGCTATTATAGGATGATGTTGTAATGGATCACTGTAATAGTTACGATGTCTCTCATCAGTTCTTGTGTTTTTCCCAACGCTGAGTGACTTGGAATTGGAGGATCCAGTCAAGTCCCCTTTCAGTTTCGTGAGACCCTGAACCAAGAGGATCTTGTATTTAGAGTCTTTCTTCTGCAAACTGCTGAAAGCCTGCTACCCAAAGCTGTTTGTCCACCCTCCCTATCAAGTCTTCCACCTGCTCACCTTGTAATCAACCCGCTGGCTGAAGTTAGGATTCTAGACCTCCTTTGTTCTTTGCGTACCAGATACAGTCCCTGAGTTAGTGCGATGTCTCCTCGAGTCTTTATCTCCATTTGATCATCCCTTTATAAAAAAATTGTGACATTAAAATGATGGGTGTCAGGATCTGCTCCTGCAAGCAATCCAGGAGTGACTTCCGACGCTAACATTTATGGCGCCGCTGTCGGGGACAAAGTTGAAGATTTTCCCTGGGCAGAACGACATTGAGCCTCTGATTCTGAAGGTGCCTCAGACATCAGAGCCCTTAAATATTGCTACTGTGCACCTGGAAACTCCACTGTGGTGACTCCATTGTTTCCACATCACTGTTTCAACTATGACTATTGTTGGCACACCTAAAAGCTGACCCAGAGGAGCTTTCTCGAGAAGGTTTTAGTGACTGCTTTCTCAGCCTGAGAAGCTTCCTGGGGTAACGAAAACGTTAGGATCTAGCCTTTGATGGTGAACAAGGACCAGACACATTCAGAGCTGCACATATTTCACCTGGCGACTCCACTGGTTCGATATGGAGAAAATCCTTGCTTGTAGGTTTGCTCCTTTTAATTTTTTTGCTATTCCTAGTTTTCCTAATGTGGTCCCCTCTCTGCATGAATGGGGCGAGTAGTTGCCCATATTTGGAAAGTGTGAAGAGGACAACCCTGCTCAACACCTCAGTGAGTTTCATGAACTCATGTGTCAGTGGGAGATACATCATGAGGATGTGTTACTGAAGATGTTCATGTTCTCATTAGCAGGGGATGCACGTAAATGGTACCATTCTTTACCCCCTGCTAGAATTTCTTCACTCCATGGATTCCATGCAGATATCACCGCCTATTGTCAGAGGCTGTATTCCCCTGAGTTAATTTGTCATAATTGTTGTGAGGGATACCACAACTCTATACAAGAGAAAGTTGTTTCTGATGTAAGCTATGGGGAGGATCCTAATGACCTGGAGCAGATCTCAGTCCTTTCTCCTCCCCATTCATTTGCATCCGAGGCAAGTTATGAAAGTGATGAAGTTCCCGGGTAGGAGGATGGCGCCCTGAGTAAGCTGATGGAGCAGGTGAAATATCTCTCTGCCCAATTAGAAGGGTTGAAATATGAAGACTGTGCAGAGGATTTTCCATTCCTTGAGGCAGACGCTCTGAGCAACTCTTTTGAAGAGATTGTTGAAGATTTATTAGATGAGTTGGAATCTACCCCTGACAAGATTTCTTTCTTAGATCAAAGCAATGAAGAGGTAGTTGTGGAAGAGAATTTCTCTCTTTTCCTTCACGAGATTTCCCACGATGTGTTTACATTCAGGGTCGAAATGGAGGAGCGGGGGATAGTTCCATTTCTGCAAGTTGGAGAAGCTTTGTTCCCTCGACTTCGATGATTATCTGGAAGAGGAGCAGTAGAGTCCGACATCACCTTTTGCTTGTCAGAGTAGCCAGACCATTTATGACAGTTACGGATCAGAGTCTGAGCTTGATATACTGGATTTCCAAGAGCAGGACGCAGAGCCTTATCCTCTGCTTGCTAAAGAAAATTATCGCGAGGAAATCAACCACCTCAGTCTTTCTGGAGACACTGAGTAGTACAAGAAAAAACAGAACCACCCCATGGTCCCTATTTATGATGAATATGAATTGGACCTGGGGGAGACCAAACCAGAGGAGCAGAATATTTCCTATCCAGAGCCAGTCAGCAAACAAAACCACCCAATGATCCCTATTTACGATGAATACGAATCGGATCTAGAGGAGAGCCAACAAGAAGAGGAAAGGGAACCAGAGGGGTAGTTTTCCCTTTGTTTAGAGCCAGTCAGCGATAAGCTATCACTTGAGATCAGCGAGCCTGCTTCAGTTATTCACCTGCCTGTGCTTATCATAAATATTCAGCCACGGGTGAAAAACTGTGTAGTAGAGGAGGGTGTCTATCCCCCATTTTCTAGAATTTGCCACTCATTCCATGACCCTCTCTGCAAGTACATGGAGTGGAATTTCCCCTCTGCCTTAGAGCCACCCTATTTCATCTCAACTCCAACCTGTAAGGAGGAGTTGAAGAGTGTAATCGTCCTGCTGTCACAGCTACACCATCTACTAATGATCATTGACAGAAGGAAGGAGATTCTATCCAGGAAGCTGCTTGAATGGCTATGGTGGAAATCTACTTTCACCTAGCCCCATGTGAAATATTTCATTAAAATTAGGATTGTATATAAATAAGATTTTTCTGAGCATGTATTTTATTTTGTTTTGCTTTATTTTTTGGCCTATATTTTCAGAAGCAGGATGTTTTGAGCTTGACTTCATAGCCCAACAGCAAGGCACTGAAGCTGCGGAATGAGTTCTTAGAGCATCACAGGGACGAATCTATCCCCCATGGAGCCTAATGTTTGCGATAAATGTTGTCACGAGCTCGAGAGCATTTGGGTATGCAAGTTGCACGAAATGATCAAGTGCAGCACAAGAGAATCCTTGTTTTTCCAAGTAGGAGGTCAAGCGAGTGGGAAAAATGTCATCGGCAACGTCCAGGGTCTATTTTTGCGAAGCAGATCGATGGTCGGTGGGTAATTGTAGTTAGCCAAGTCACGCCAAGTATAGCGCAGATGTTGTTAAAGAGGTGAACGGTGTCATCCGTCGGATCGGTAGAAGAACAGATCTGGACTGTTGGTTCAGGAGTGGATGCTTGTCACGAGATTACCCACATCGGGGACTCGGGCATCGGAGGTTGGAAGAATAAGTCATTCAACTTCACGAGTGGCGAAGTGGCAAGAAGATCAGAATCGTCCATTGAAGAGGATGCGTGTCAGAGATCGAGGGATATCACGAACTCGGAAGTTCGTAGGGTAAAGGCCAAAACATTTGGTACTCCAAGTCACGAAGGTGCGAGGAGCGAGAAGAGGACAGCCGTTGGATCTGCACGTGGGATCATGCATCAGAGTCTCATAAAAAAATACCCAAGGAATTGGCCGCGAGGATCGTGAGTTTTCGAGGTTGCGAGATTTCGACCGTTGGAGGACAGGTGGCCATAAAAAAGCAGCGAAGTGGAATACAGGTGGCAGAAGCCCTTGGGATCTCGCTGCGAGAAGTCCCAAGGTATTGGCATTAGGATTTGTGAGTTGCGAAGTGCCGAGGTTCATGTGAACGTGTGGCAGAGCATAAGGTGGGACCGCATGGTCGACAGGTGGACACGCATTGGCTAGAGATAAATTCAGCATTCCGTTGAATTCTCGCATCTCGGGGACTCGCGAAATAGGAGGGTGAAAACTTGACGGTTCAACCGGTGAGATTGCGAGGTTGCGAGGACCCAGGCCCACAGTATTTCCGAGATGATCAAGGCCATCCATCTGAAGCATCCACGTGGTGCGCGATTAGGCTCCTCGCCTCCTCGCCCTTCGTGACTTTGAATATCGAGGACCAGTCTCCTCCCAACCGCGAGACGCGAAGTGTCGAGGGCATCCAGGACTCGGGCCCACCATCTTGCTGAGAAGATCTCAGCCATCCATCTGAAGTGGACACCTAGTGCAAGTAGAGCCATCTCGACGCTTCGCCCATCGCGACTCCAACTTGCAAAAAAGCAGCTCCGTTATTTTTTGAGGTGCGAGGTGCCGAGATAATCTCAGGCCCGGGCCCACGACATCGCCAAGAGAAGTAAGAACCATAAGATCAAGAAGGCTAAAGTGCTAAGTTCAGTTACATAGAGGATCGTCGCAGTCTCCAAGCGCCATCAGATCCGATCTCCATATTGTTTCTCGCCCGATGTAAATGATGACAAGAGCAGGTGGTTGAGACTTCCTCTCATTCATTAAGAGAGGGAATGGAGGTTCTGGCAAGCCGTCTACCTGAGGAGGTCCTATGTGTCGATTTTCCCAGAGAGGCCATGCCGGAGTCCTCGACTCAACAGAAAAGTCTGTGCATGCTAGCCCAACACTTAATGGCTCAACTACTCTCCTTACAAGAGCCATGCTTAGTTAAGATGGCGCTTAAAAGAAGACATCAGTACGAGTTTGACTGAAGGGACAAACGGATTTGAGTGACTATACACGCCTCTGTGAGGTGAAGTTTCCTGAGTATATAGACTCTGTTTTTGTATTTGGTAAGTATCGATGGTTGAGCAGAGCTCCCGGTTGTAAAGTTTTAATGAAGCACTGTTATTCTAGTTATGCATGGACTTCTGAGACTTCTTGCCTTATGAACGCTAGTTTTTTTACATCTTTGTTAGATTGTGTTAGAGTAGCTCGAAATTGGAGGATCCAATCATGTTGTAGCTGTTATAGGATGATGTTGTAATGAATCACTGTAATAGTTACGATGTCTCTCATCAGTTCTTGTGTTTTTCCCAACGCTGAGTGACTTGGAATTGGAGGATCCAGTCAAGTCCCCTTTCAGTTTCATGAGACCCTGAACCAAGAGGATCTTGTATTTAGAGTCCTTCTTCTGCAAACCGCTGAAAGCCTGCTACCCAAAGTTGTTTGTCCACCCTCCCTATCAAGTCTTCCACCTACTCACCTTTTAATCAACCCGCTCGCTCAAGTTAGGATTCCAGACCTCCTTTGCTCTTTGCGTACCAGATACAGTCCCTGAGTTAGAGGGATGTCTCCTTGAGTGTTTATCTCCATTTGATCATCCCTTTATAAACAAATCGTGACATTAAACTGATGGGTGTCGGGCTCTTCTCCTACAAGAAATCCAGGAGTGACTTCCGACGCTAACACTTTCGATGATCCTATTCATTTTTATGTTCTTCAATGCTCATAGGAGCATCAACAGAAATGGATTTTAGCTCTTCCCTAAATTCTCCTTCCCTTCTTTGTTTTTAATTTTTCTTTGAGGAGTTTCAGTGTACCATTAAAATAGATTTGAAAAATTTATGAGATAATAATCACTCAATTCTTCTTGTTGTTCTACTGTTGGAGATTCATCATCAACGTCACTATTATGTGCACCAGAAGCTTCTTTATCCTTGTCTTGAGAATATTCCTTTATTAATTTCCATTTGTTGGGTAATGGATAATCTTCTTGTATGACATTATCAAGTTTTGGAGTTGTGTCCGATTTTTCTTTAGGAGTTTTCATATCTTGATTTTGGTCTACTTTGTATGCATAGATTTGATTATTATATTTCTTATTAGAATTTTTACCCACGAATCTCTTATTATTAACTTCATCAATTTCAGGAGCAATATTTTCATCATCTTTCTTGTTTGGTACTTCAGATTTTATTTTCCATGTCTTCTTATTCTGTTTGTTAGGGTTTCCTATTTTTAGGGATTGCATTGGTAATCTACATTCTTTGGTTTTATGACCATAGTTTTTGCATTTTTTACATTCAATATTGAATCTTTGAAAAGGAGTAAATGAGTTGTAGTTTCTATTCTCTGTATTGTACCTATTGTTCTTATATCTATGGACATTTCTGTTATTGTATTGTCTATAAGCTTTGCAGTGTACTGCCTTATGTCCAAAATTATTGCAAGAGTAACAATATCCAATGAATAGATATTTATTAAGGGGATTCCTTCTGGTGATTGTATTATTCTTGTCATTTATTACTTTAGTAGGGAATGTTGATTTCTGTTTATGTGAAACAACACTATTCAATGGTATCATATTTGGCTTATTATCTTCTCTTCTCAAGGGTCCCTTTAGAGCATCTGCATAACTAATTGGTCTTTTGACAGATCCTTGTGATGTAGAAGTTGAGTCTTGGGTGTATCCCAAACCAGTCTTGTTGTTTGGTGACCTTTGGCTACTGAGAATTTCATCCAAGATCTTTGAACTATTTCCAAAGTTTGATCTCTTCTTTTCTTTCTCAAGTTCAATTTTTAGCAACTTGATATTAGCTTCTAGTTTCTCACATGCTTGTTTTTTATCACTAAGTTATTTTATAATGATTTCTTCAGTTTTATTAGCTTCCAGGAGCTAAGACATCAAATTATTGATGGTCTGTTCTAACTCCTTGAGGGTTTTGTAAACTTCCCTCTCTCTTGAAGTAGTAGCTTTTTTAATCTCTAGAATCTCTCTTCTTAGTACCTTGTTTTGTTTTTTAGTTTTTCCTAATTCTTAAATTACACTAAGGATTTATTCTTCGAATTTTCCTTCTTCTTCATCTTCTGAATGTTTATCATCTTGATTTTTCATTCCCATAAACAAAAGCTCTAAATTTTCATCTTCACTCATGTCTGAAGGGTTGTTGTCTTATTTGGAGTAGAAGTTTTTCTTTTTCTTATAAAATTTCTTCTTGTATTGGTTTTCTTGGTTGTGAATTTCTTCATCATTTTCCTCCTATATGGGATAGGGACATTTGTTGGAAAAATGTCCAATTCTGCCACAGTTGAAACATTTGAAAGGTAACTTTCCTTTATATTTTCCAAATCCTTTCTGGAGTTTCTTTATAAAGTTGTCCTCTTCTACATCTGATATATTTGATAACTCATCATTGGTCTTTTTATCTTGCCTCATCTTTGTCTTATATGCTTTAAAGGTTGTTTCATCTTTTGTTGATTTATTATTCCCTGTTATCATTTCATATGCTGTAAAAATTCCATGAAGCTGATCAACTGTGAGTGTGCTTAGATCAGTTCTATCTTCAATTGTAGAAATCTTTGCATCATATCTCATAGGTAATGATCTTAGTAATTTTTGACAATAGGTTTATCTGTAATTTCTTCTCCTATCGCTCTGACTGAGTTAACCACTTCATCTACCCTATGAAAGTACTCTGTAATATTTTCTTCTTCTTTCATTTTTAGATTTTCAAATTGAGTTCTATAGGTCCATAGTTTGGCTTCCTTGACTTTGTCATCTCCTTCATATACAACCTCCAACTTGTCCCAGATTTATTTGGCTAATTTACAATGCATAACCTTCACACATATGGAATTAGTCAACCCTCCTAGAATTCCATTAACTTCTCTTGAGTTATCATTACATATTTTCTTTCCCGCAACGTCTTTGGGTAGAGTAGTTGGTGCAGTGTAACCATCTTCAATAGATTGCCAGATATCAAAACCAAGAGCCAACATGAAGTTTTTCATTCTTATTTTCCATAGAGCATAGCCTTCTCCATTGAACAATGGTGCTTTGTTGTTAGACATTCCCCCTTGTTGATCCATCTTTAGGATCTACCTTCCAGTTGTTAGACTGTGCTGAAGGAAACCTTGCTTTGATACTAATTGTTGGAATACTAAGAGAGGGGGGAGGGGGCGGTGAATCAATATTACCCTTTTTAACAATTAGCAGTTACTTTTTATATTTTATTGATTACCACAATGAATCAATAATGAATTGTATGAAAAATCAATTATATAAATATATTTAACATCAATTACAAGGTTTATAAAGAATAGTGAAGGACATCAATCCTCTTTAGAGCACCAACTCTAGGAGACACCAATCCCCTTCTTCAGGGCACCAACCCTAGGAAGCACCAACTCCCTCGTCTTTAGGGCACCAACCCTAGGAAGCACCAACGCCCTTATATTTAGGGCACCAACCCTAGGTAGCACCAACTCCCTTATATTTAGGGCACCAAACCTAGGAAGCACCAACTCTCTTATCTTTTACAATTTGCTTAGTAAGGATATGAATCCTTCCATGCTCCACCCTTCCACCCTCACTGCATAAGAACTGGCAGTTCTTCTTCTTGGACTCTACTTCTGTTTTGATCTTCTTATCTAGACTACAGAGACACATTCTTCTCACTACTCTTTCTCATTTATATACTCTTCCAATTGCTGTGAGCTATGAAACATTGTGTCCCTTTGTTTGGACCATCACACCTCTTCATTTTAACATTAACAATAATCACTTTTAATATTCAAACATTTATTGTTAATTATTTTAATTTAGTGAGAGTGCTCTTCGTAAATTGATCACAGGTATGGATCGATTTCTTTTTAAGTCAATTCCATATTCCTGCAAATATTTGCAGAAACTAAGTTCTGTAGAGGTGCTTCCTTCAACCCATTTATATGTGACCACATGCACAGAAACACGTGATTATTAATTTAAGAACTGCCTTCTTCTTTCGCCCTTTTCCTTTTGGCACCCATATGTCCAGTGTTGGGCTTGTGTTCTTCTGTACTTTTTCCTTCGGGACTTCAGGACTTTGTAAACTTTCAAATATCCCGAATTAGATTTCGTCGATCGGATGGTCAATATTCAATCCTCTATTTAGATGTACGATCCAGGCTTATTAGAGGCCTTTCAAGAAAATCGTTGGTCAAGACTTAATAAACAATTGAATGGACAGTTCTTGTTCATTTTGGAACTTCGAGTCTTCGTCCTTCGTGACTTCTAGCTTCTTTAAAAATCTCCTGAATAACAAACATGTGCCCATAATATTAAATGGTTGATAATGCTCCTGAAGTGTTTCTTCAGATCGGACGACTCATGTCCACTTCCGAACTTTGGCCTTCAGGACTTCGAGACTTAGGTCATTTGCTGGTGGTGAAAACTCTCGAAGTAAAAAATACCGGAGTGACGTAACTTGCTTACGTCACTTGTTTACATGGCACTTCCTGAGTGGCTACCATGTGTCACCTAAATTCATGGCTTACGTATGCTTAAAGTACCTATGGGACCTTGACTCTTGTCATCATCTGATTATGCCATGCATCCTTGCTAACGTCACTGTTGATGATGTGGGCTCTCAATGTGACACATATTCTTCTCCTTGATCTAACGGTCATCCTAACTCCCAAAATGTATCTCAGATTGACGACTGAGAGTGACTTCAGAACTTCGGCCTTCGAGACTTCGGGTAATTCGATTTCTCCACTTCCCAATTCTTCCGAAGTGAGATTCCCCAAAGTGTAACCTCGTCATAAATTTTAACCTAAAATAAATGTTGTTCATTGATCATGATCTTATATCGATGACTTGATCTATCTGTGATGTTGCTTTGCCTTGGTTTAAATCCAATGACTCTTCTTCTTTCCTTATCCTATCCTTCCACTTTAAAGTGATCCAACCACTATCGGGAATTTGGGTATTCAAGATCTCATCCCTTTTGCCTTGCTTATCATATCCTTCTACTCAACTTGATCCATCAGTTGAGAATGGTCCTGGAGTATATCGACGATCAGGGATGATTGTGGGGTTCCAACTAGCATGATGTTTAAAACTATTGTCAAGCTCCGCAATGGAAAACTGCTCGTTGGTAGTGGAACTGATGCCAACCATAGATCTATTTGGTGGGTGTCGATCGATAGTCTAGACTAATTGCAGGATTGGAATTAGCGCGTAGTTTAATTCTCCCTTCGTGCTCTGCAATCAGTCCCTGCCCTTGATCTGTGCTTTCATATCTGACGATCATGAATTAATTTGATCATTTGGTGGATCAACCATAGTCGTCGATCTTTGAATCTATAGGATCTGACAGTCTAGAATGATTGCGGGATTGGGAATAACACGCTTTTTAATTCTCATTTTTCTCTCTGCAATCCATCCCTGCTATTGATTTGGCACTTGTGAATTCAATGGTCCTGACTTGAGCTGATCATGTTTCTACAATGATCTTTCCCTTCTGAGTTTCATCGTGTCATCTCTTATGATATTTGATCTTCATTTGCTAACCCTCCTGAGATTTAATCTCTGCGTACCATCCTAATGTTTGACATCAATGACAACAATTTAATGACACTATGTCCAACAGTCTTCTCATTCATAGTGGATGGAGAATTAAACCAAAGGGAAGAATATTTACATAAATCATTTCATATGCCATAAGAAGGAATAAAAAATGAATACATGTATATGGATCAACAGAATGTGGACTAAGTCATCAGTAAGATCTGTAGCTCAGACTATCATGAGTAAAGATAAAAAAAACTGCTCAATATCTGAAACATTATAATCGTAGCGGAGAAACCCAAGTGCTCCATGAAAAAAAATAGATCTACTTGTACACATCTATTAAAAGTAGACAATATTCAAGTGCCCATGAGTGAAACAGTGTAGGTCGATGAAGAGTCCGACTGGCAATAAAAGCCATCAACAAAAATAGGAAGAGCCTTCCAAAGAATGTCAATTTCGAAGTTCATGTCCTTACATCATGACCCATCATGTTTATAAATGGTATGTGATAAAATTCAAAATGTGTACCTTCCCTTACTTCCTCTATTTGCCACTGCCCAAAATCCAGTTGTAAAATTTCTTTAGAGAGCACATCGGTTGTTATGTTTTGTTCCGTGTAGACATGTCGCACATAATAACTTTTATAAGAGGCCAGTATAATAAACACTTCTTCAAGAATAAGAAGGAGCCTGATATTGTGCCATTTCTGTGTTTTTTTTATCCAATTTATAACCACCATAGAATCCCCAAAAATCTAGAGGGAGCTTATCCCTTTTTCCATAGCGAAGGTCAATAAGAGTTTTAGTGACATCAGATATGCATATATGTTTGTCCTAGGTCCCAAACCCATTTTAAGGTTGAAGGAGTGTGTGTTGAATAAATGGAGGACATCCCCTCCTCCATTGTTTTGGGCATCATTTTGGGAGACCCTGTTGAAATAGGACCATATTCTAGAGAAGTCCACCAATTCTTCCACTACAACCACTACAACTCGAACTGGTATGTAGTCATTCCCTTGAGGGAAATGAGAGAGATTGCTTAGGCCCTGAGCAATAATTATTTCTGGATTGGAAGAGTGATCATTGAAAAAAGAAGCGTTTCTAGCCAACCATGCCCCCTAATTGATCAACAAATGGAGGGCTTTTATATTGCTATTTGTTGGGCTTGTAATCCAATTTCTCCATGCCTCTTCTATATTGTGGCCTTGACACACACATACTTGTCTTAGTGCATTTGATCATTTTGTCCAGATTAGTTTGACAAAAAGGCAGTGTAAAAATAGGTGAGGAATAGTCTCCTCATCGGCCTTACATAAAGTGCACCATCCCAGTCCTTCCAGATTTCCAAGCTTCATTCTGTCCCAAATTGGGATTTTGTTTTTGATCAAGCACCACATGAAAATACAAGATTTTAAAGGGAATTTTACTTTCCACACCCCTTTCCACCACACGAGGGATCCAGTTGAAGGAGATCAATGTTGATTTGAGAAAATCTTGCTTTTGGAGTGTAGACACCATGGGGAATATGTTGCCAAACCAATTTTCCCTCCATTACTGTGATTGTAGTGTACCCTTCACTACCCAGGTTTCCCAACCTCTTAGTTTACCATTCCTTACATGGAATTATAAGAAAATGCATTTAACACAATTAAACACACTTAAAACTCAGAGTAAAATATATGGGTACTGCTATAATTAAATGTTCCATAGCATTCATCATTAATTCATTTACACAGCAAAAAACATGATACAAAACAGCACAGTCATGTTCAAATGTGATAAACCATATTTCAACACTTATCTTTTATTGGCTGTAGAATTACACCAACCAAGTGCAGGCCTTCCACGAACCTCCCAGCCTTAGACCACACTGTTCATCAGCTCCACAGTAGGTCACCCCCGAGCTGGGACCGAGCTCCACCCCAAGGCAAGAGTCCTAGGCTAGGCTGAGGTTATGGGAAGATAACACATTCACATTCACCAGGAAGAAGTTCTCCCAAAAATCTCCCATGCTCACTGCACATAGACCCTCGTTCCCCTCATGCCTGTTCCACCCCAGGAGAGTGCACCTTCTCTGTCACCTAGACAGTCCTTCGGCTGCCAGTCTCCCTTACCTTGGGTTACAGGAACAGACTGAACCATAATTCTCTGGGCTCTATGGTAGTTACAGGGTTCCTTCCAGGAGTTCTCTCCTCCCTCTGCGCACTCCCTCACCTGGAGGAGTCACTCACAAGCCCACAAGCCTCACGTTGTCCAGTACTACACAGTCACAACAATCCACAGGAAACACAGACAAATGCTTCCAACAACGGCTCGACAATCACAGGATGATCTCACGGTGATGATTTCGGAGCAGGCTTCACGCACAGGCTAGCTCAGTTTTCCCATACAATCACAAGATGCTTCCACTCGAGTCTAGCACAGGGAATTTTGGTTCATAATGCATTTCCAGGTTGCCTAGAATAGACACAGACTCATAGCTCTGGACAGGGTATTACAAGGTTTTCCTCAGGCAAACACCGCTAACAGTTTCAGAGATGAATCCGGATATCCGGCAGAGGTCGTACCGGTTCCACGCACAGAGGTTCGGTTTAGAATGGAGGAGTGTTCCCCACCCACGGTTCAGTTCAAGGCTTATATTTGCATGCACCAGGGTTGAAACTTGTCACCCTGGGAACTGCATGCATTCCATCCGTACGCCTTTCTCCCACCACTTGGGGAATCACGGGTCCTGCAAAAGGACTTAGGATAAAAGAATGTGCACATGGATTTTTA
>JZKD02S1600288.1:33503-49585 GCA_000966675.3 Picea glauca
CTCTCCGTCGTACTTGAGTCTCTTCCTTTCTCAAGTTTCTTCTCTATTCTTTCCAGACTCTGTATGAATCTTAAGTTTAATTTCCCTTGCCGATCTCTGACTTTCATGAGCTTTCGGCTATCATCTCAGCGTTCCTTAGCCTCTCTTTGTAACCCTTCAATGATTTTCATCATATGTCCTTCCTTATCCATCTCTTTTCCATGCCCATTAGAGTGCGATCCTTCGACTCCTTGGTTAACATCCTTTCCTTCTTGATCATCTTCCATTTTAGGGATAATTGGCATTCTTCCCCACTCCATACTTGGTGTTGATTATCTGGAGTTTTGGCCTCTGTTGTATTCGAAACACACACTGTGCAATCCAATTCAAAATTGTCAGGCCATTAAACTTCATGAATAACCCACAATATTCATAATTAATATGAACAAGAACGAAAGTTATTTCAGCTTCACAAGTTTTCTGAGTTCTGTATGGCTCTGTGTTTTTTCAGGTGACCGAAACTTCCATTTTAGTTATTTTGGGACTTCCAGTTTCGGAGTTTCACAACTCCTGATGTCAAGGTTTACTATCCTCTCAGATTCTTGATCTCCAATGACCCTTTTTACGTGCTAGACCTCCTGAGCCTAGCCCTTGACTCATATGACCATGCGCCCTGATCATGGTCATTTCCCTCTCATGAATATCCCTATCGGAGTTTCGGCACTTGCACTATCAACAGGCACATGTCCTCGCAACCCTCGATTCTCCGATCTCCGATATGCCTTAATCCTCCAAGCTCAGCCCTGGCCTATGTGACCGCTGACTCGTGACCCTGACCTTATCCCTTATCACGGTTTAGGGTTTTGCAATCATGAATGTGCCAAAATGCTTGACAGTGGAATCCCCAATTTCTCGATTTCCGATGGGCTCCGTCCGTGCTAGCCCTCCGGGCTATAGCCTCACCATACGACCACTGCCCATGACCATGATTAATCCTCTTATCGGGGTTTCAGAATTTGTGACGTCACGATGCACATGCATTCGCAACCTCCAATCCTCTGATTCCCGATATGATTTTATACTGGCTCGCTCCCTTGGCTCAGCCTCTGGTCCATAGGACCATACTATAAGACCTCTACCCTACCCCGTCGGGTTTCGGTGGTTTTAATGTCATGCTCATACACTCATGGGATCTCCGATGGGTCCCAGTCATTGACTTGTCAACAATCCTTTCTCCTGTTGCTATAAATTTGCCACCTATCCTCCTAACAGTCGGTGTGGTCCCACGCACCTAAGCCTTATCGGGAAATCACGTACCGCGATTTCCCCATGCACGAAACCTTTGCCTCCAGAATCTCCGATTTCCCGATTTTCGAATTCTCAAATCTTGATTTCTGATGAATTACCTTTCTATCGGGACTTTCCCGATGAACCTCAATCACCGGTGGATTTACTCCTTGTTGGGACTTTCACTGATGGTGCAGATCTCTGCCACGTGTCCACTAATATAAATGGTCTGGATCTTGTCGTGAATTCGCGGATCGCGATTTCGTGTGACAAGATTTCTACGTGCTCGAGAACTTCAATTCTCCGAGTTCTGACTCTCTCCAGGATTCTGACACGTGTCCTCCCAAGTTTTAAGGCTATGATCCCTCCTCGGGTTTTCAAGAATCACAGGGTCTCGATTCCCTTGAGTTCTAATATCCCAACACCTCTTCAGGACTTCTCCTCTACCCATGAGGACTTAAGTCCTACACAACGTCTGTCAACTTGGACGGTTGACGGGTAATCCCACAGGGATCTTACGACTCACGATCCTCCCGAGTTAAACTCCTGTGCAGCATTCGAAAGTTTTGAATCTTGTGCACGTTCTCCAGATCTAACGGTTACAAGGGTTTGCCTTCCCTCCCGAATAGATCCGATGGTTCTCTCACCATCAGTGTAGAAACCTGTCTTCCTGTGGTCATAGACCATACTAGCTGTAGTTTCACAGCACCGCTAAACCTCCTGAGCTTATAAATGTGGTCAAGCAACTACTTGACACCCTGGAACAAACCAACATCTGAAATTGGCCATCCCAGACCCAATTTCTCTTCACACCTTTGGTCCAAAGACCGCTCCACTGGCCCATCTAGGCTCAGTGTCGAAACCTTGGCTCTGATACCAATTTGTAGTGTACCCTTCACTACCCAGGTTTCCCAACCTCTCAGTTTACCATTCCTTACATGGAATTATAAGCAAATGCATTTAACACAATTAAACACACTTAAAACTCAGAGTAAAATATATGGGTACTGCTATAATTAAATGTTCCATAGCATTCATCATTAATTCATTTACATAGCGGAAAACATGATACAAAACAACACAGTCATGTTCAAATGTGATAAACCATATTTCAATACTTATCTTTTATTGGCTGTAGAATTACACCAACCAAGTGTAGGCCTTCCAAGAACCTCCCAGCCTTAGACCACACTGTTCATCATCTCCACAGTAGGTCACCCCCGAGCTGGGACCGAGCTCCACCCCAAGGCAAGAGTCCTAGGCTACGCTGAGGTTACGGGAAGATAACACATTCACATTCACTAGGAAGAAGTTCTCCCAGGAATCTCCCATGCTCACTGCACACAGACCCTCGTTCCCCTCATGCCTGTTCCACCCCAGGAGAGTGCACCTTCTCTGTCACATAGATAGTCCTTCGACTGCTAGTCTCCCTTACCTTGGGTTACAGGAACAGACCGGACCGGAATTCTCTGGGCTCTATGGCAGTTACAGGGTTCCTTCCAGGAGTTCTCTCCTCCCTCTGCGCACTCCCTCACCTGGAGGAGTCGCTCACAGGCCCACAAGCCTCACGCAGTCCAGTACTACACAGTCACAATAATCCATAGGAAACACAGACAAATGCTTCCAACAATGGCTCAACAATCATAGGATGATCTCACGGTGATGATTTCGGAGCAGGCTTCACGCACATGCTAGCTCAGTTTTCCCATACAATCACAGGATGCTTCCACTCAAGTCCAGCACAGGGAATTTCTGTTCGGAATGCATTTTCGGGTTGCCTAGAACATACACAGACTCATAGCTCTGGATAGGGTATTACACAGTTTTCCTCAGGCAAACACCGCTAACAGTTTCAGAGATGAATCTGGATATCCGGCAGAGGTCGTACCGGTTCCATGCACAGAGGTTCAGTTTAGAATGGAGGAGCATCCCCCACCCACGGTTCATTTCAAGTCTTATATTTGCATGCACCAGGGTTGACACTTGTCACCCTGGGAACTGCATGCGTTCCATCCATACGCCTTTCTCCCACCACTTGGGGAATCACGGGTCCTGCAAAAGGACTTAGGATAAAATAATGTACACATGGATTTTTAGGAACAATAATAAAATATTATTCAAGGCCTAAGCCCCTTAGGCTTAGCCCCTAGGCTCCTTACTCAGCCCCTTTCCCACCTTCCATCCCCTGATCCCTTGCCCATTCTGTGGACGCTCAGTCCCCCATCACTCTTTCATCGTGGTCAGTTTGCACTGGCGGTATTTATATTTTATTAATTGACCTGTATACATACAAGTACATCAACAGGCTCCTGGCCTTCAACACTTAGGCTCCCTGGCCTAACAAAACTCATAAGCCTACAGCTTATACAAAACTTGGCTCACCAGCCTATAGAACATATTTACAATTCTTTGCATATAACATGATCTGCAATGGGGCTCGGCCTTGGGGACACTACAGTGATTCAGATGTGTCTATTTTGAGAGCTCTTATATAATCAGACCATATCCTAGAGAAAGCTTCCCCTAGGACAAGTTGCTTGGCATCCTTCCAGGATTGACCACACACTGTTGGTTTTGTTCATATCTGTGATCTAATCTAAATGATATAACCCATTCTCATGTAGTTGTTCAATCATATCTCGGGGAAGGATGTGGTTTCTACCATTGCCCGGCCAGGGGTCAGTGCCTAATATGACTCGAGTGCCTTTACCAACACACCATGCCAAGCCATCCCCTACCACTTGAAAGGATTTGATAAGGGTTTTTCATATAATTGATCATTTTGAGGTTGTCTTTGTTGGCCTTCTAATCCATTCCTCTACAGATTCAAGATTGATATATTTCCATGAGACTACTTTTGTCCAAAGACTATATGTGGTGATCCATCTCCAACAAGATTTTGCTGCAAGGGTATTTGAGAACAAATGTATATTTTTTAGTCCCCAACCTCCAAATAATTTTGGAGTAGCCAAGATTTTCCATTTTACCCATGGAAAGACAAAGTGAGCCTTTGTGCCAAACTATAAGAATCTGAAGCATATACACCTTACTTTTTACAATATTCCTTTGGGAATCCAAGGTAGAGACATCCAATACACCAGAATTGCTTCCAAGACTGATTTGACACATTTTCAGAAGCTTCAGAGACTTGTGATATAGACACATTTGCAGAACCTTTAGGTCATCTAGATTGGGACACAATAATGAATGAAGAATATTGTTCCTTAAGGGTGAATGATACTTGGGATATTGTACCTATTCTAAGAGGATGATAACTTGTTATATGTAAATGGGTGTACAAAAATAAGTATGCATCAGATGGAAGTGTTGAAAGACACAAGGCCTAGTTAATTTCTAAAGGGTTCTCTCAAGTTGAAGGCATTGATTATAACGAAACCTTTTCCCCCTATAGGCCAAATGAATTCCATCTGCCTTGTTCTATCCCTTGTTGTATGACATAAATGGGAGGTTTATCAAATGGATGTTAAATCAACCTTCTTGCATGGGGATGTGCAAGAATAAATCTACATGGAAAAACCTCTCAACTATGTCTAGAATGACTCCAGCCTTGTTTATTTCCTTAAGAAATCTCTTTATGGTATTAAGCAAGCCCCTCGAGCTTGGTGTTCCATAATGGACAACTTTCTTCTAGACACCAGATTTTCTAGATGTCATTCTGACCCTAATGTCCATACCAAGAAAGTAGGAAGCAATCTCATAATTGTTCTTCCTTATGTTAAGTGGTAGTAACTCTAAAGTTTTAACCCATGTGAAATCTATCGTTAAAATAAATTTGAAATGGCAGACTTAGGCTACTTGCATTATTTCCTTGGCCTCCAAGTATTCCAAATCAAGGAAGGAATATTTCTTTCCCAATCTAAGTATGCTTGCAACCTTCTTTATCACTTTCACATTGATGATTCTAAACCAACCCCTTCTCTCTTCCAATACAGAGTCAAACTTGTTGCCACTTCTACTTCTCCTTGAGTTGATGCCACCTTGTACCGTCAGTTAGTTGGTAGCCTCTTATATTTGACTAATACACATCGTGATATTTCCTTTGTTGCTCATCTTATTTCCGACTATATGCAAACACCCCATGAAATCCATTGGAAAGCAACTAAAAGGATACTCCAATATGTTCAGGGTACAATTCAGTTCAAGATGCATTACAGCTTAGGGGGGCTCTATTGGTTGGTTTCACTAATTCAGATTGGGTCGAAGACCCTAATGATCGAAATTCTATCAGGTTGTGTTTTCAGCCTTGGTTCAGGACCTGTCACTTGGGCCTATAGGAAATAATAAGATTTTTCTCTTTCTTTAGCGTAAGCAGAGTACCGAGCAACGGTTAATGCAAGTCAAGAATCCTTGTGGCTTCAAGAGATCCTTTCAGAGTTTGGATTCCAGTATCAGCATCCGACCATGCCCTAGTGTGACAATTAGAGTGCCATCAAGCTTGCCAAATATCTAATTCAACATCAATACATCAAACAGATCGAGCTACACTTGCACTTCATCAGAAATATTATTCACGATTGAGCTATTGAAATTCTCTTTTTCCCTATAGAATATCAAGTTGCATACATTTTCACAAAGTCTCTTACATAAGAAGAGTTCTCCAAACTTCGATCTATGTTAGGAGTTCAAGAAGTTTTCATTAATGGGGGATAGGATCTAATGCCTACTTCTTTTTCCTATTGTGTCGCCTTTGTAAATCCTTCAATCCTATCCCAAGTTGTTCTTAAGGGGGGATGTTAGGATATTTAGACACTTAGGATTTAGTTAACATCAACTTGGTCTAATGTGTCATTAGGTTAAAGTGTGTTTCTTATTGTGTTTAATTAGTATGCATTTGTAATCTAATGACCACGATATGTTCCCGACGTAGAGTGATACGATGACTCATATTATCCTTGATCTTAATGGCTACATTGATATGTGACTTAACACCTGATTGGTTTATGATCTCTATTTAAAGGACATGGAGGGTCATTTTTCGATGATTTATTGTGAGAAACTCTCTATAATCTATTTTATTCTGCATCAATAAATTTCTCCAAGTGGCCACGTTGGTTGGGGCCATAGATGTTTCCCCATAGGGGTTTTACCACATAAAAACATTAGTGTATTGATATTTGATCTGGTTGTGTGAGCGTTTACTGAAGGTGTTCATCCTCTATTGGAATACATGTATTGTCGAACATGGGGCCTCAAAAATCCCTTTCTATTTTCAAAGGCTCTTGCTACAAAAAATGTATGGAGCCTAATTCAAGGAACAAGTTTGTGAGTTCATGTAATAACATATAATTACATAGCCCCTAATATAGTGGAGGATTGGATTATAAATCCACTCAAACAAAAAAATAACACCTCAACAATTTGGAAAGTTTTTATCTATGCTTACCATCTGGTTAGAAACTTGTTGATTTAGAAAATTGGAAAAGGGGATAAAGTGAAAATTGGCCTTCACCCCTAGGTAGAGAGAAAAGGTATGCATAGACTTCCCCTTTAGATGATTTAGGATTTGAGGAATAAAGGTTAATATTAGATTGGTCATAAACTGGGAAAGGTCCACTAATTGGCACCATCAATGGTTATCGTGGGAAGAAATTGGATTGGGGGCAGAGTATGCAGAAGAATGGAAATGATAAATAGAACTCCTGACATGCAACAATGTTGGGTGTGTGGAAGAAGAGGATGAGTTGATCTGGTCTTTGAATCCAACTGGAAGGTTATGTTCCTAGATTAGGCTACAAAGCACTAGTAAAAGAAGGGATATAAGACCAACATATCAGGAGATGGAAAAGTATGTGGAAATTAAAATTCCCACCAAGAAATGAGATATTTATGTGGTTGAGCTTTTGCAACAAGGCTCCCACATGGGATGTTCTTTATAAGAGGAATTTCATAGGGTTGGTATGGTGCTAACAATGTCACCCAATAGAATAATATATATTTCATCAGGTGATGGAATTTCCATACTTCAAGGAGGTATTGAAAGAGGTGGAAAGACTAATTGCAGGGACTGGGAGTCTCTGGGGAGGGGAAAGTCTTGAAGAGGCCTTCAGAACCTAGTGTAGCAAAAACAAGACTTCAAAGATTAGAGAACTTCCACTTAACATTGTTTGGGGAGTATGACTTGCTAGGAATCAAAAGTTGTTTGAATATAAAGAGACTCTCCCCCTCAAATATCATTTCTAGTCCTTAAATATTTTAAATGCCTACACACATGTGTAGGAAAACTCTAGCTCTCATATACAAGGTGAAGTGGCTATAAATAAGGATTTTTCATGATTTTTTTTTATGGTGCATCCTAGGGGAACCCTCCTAAGGGAGGTTCAACAAACATATTATACTTATATTCATATCACAAAATTTCTTTTAAAGTGGAATTAGTAAAGACACTAACGACTTATGTGAATTGATGACTTTAAAGCTAGTCTTGAAACTAGCACAAGAGTTTGGTGTAACTTGTTGATGCCAAAACAAGAATGTTTCATTACCAACATCTCAACCTCTTGTGAGGCTAGGTGGGAAGAGGCAAGAATGTTACCCTAAGTTTTAAGCCCTGAAAAGAATGCACATTAGACTCTAAAACATAAAATTCTAAGCATGAATTTCTTTGTATGGTTTTGCAATTATTTAATTTTTATTGTATTTTGCAATTGATATAATTTTGTATTTTTATTTTGTATGAAATGTTAAACAAAAGTTAATGATGAGTTAGTGAAAATTAAAAATACAAGTGCAAAACTTAAAAAAAGAAAATTAAACAGACTACAACTAAATTTGTTAATATTTAAAGGGAAAAACCTAAAAAAATGTATAACATGGTGCAATGAGTCTTTTGTTTTCTTTTAAATGTTTCAATTAATAAAACAAAAAGTTAGAAGTTACACTAATAAACAAATTAAAAGAGAGAAAAGATGAATTTGTTTTTGGATTGAAACTAAATTAAAGAAATAAAATAAACAAGATTGTTTTGTATTTTTTTAAATATTTAAGAATTGTATTAGAGGAAATAAAAGATTTAAACCATAACATAAATAAGAAGTTATTTCCAAAGCCAAAAATTTTGATCTTTTATTTATACATAACCCCATACATTTTCTTAGATTCTTTGATGCTTTCAAGCCCCTACGAGGACTTGGACTAGAGTTATTATCTTTAACTACTCTAGATGGAATTATCATCATACATAGAGTATCCAAGCATAAAAAAAAAAAAACAGAAAGAAGAACTAAGTTGGAAATTAAACAAAGCAATGATGGTGAAGCATAAGGCTACTATCTGCATAAAACAAAAATCAATTAGCATTAGAAATTTCAGACCTCTAATACAACAAACTTAGGAAAAAAAACCAGTTACCTCTTCGACACCATTAAAAATCAACCTTTATTTTCTCATTCTACCACTTTGCAAGATGTCCCTGCTATTAATAGATTCATCAAATCCCTGACTGAAAGTTAATGGAGGATGAATGATTTAAAAGAAATAATCTCACTCAACTCTTTGCATACCTCTCTCCAAAGTTTTTTCCTCTTGAAGCTAGTTGTTTGTTGTTTCTTTTATATCATTAGATGAGAAGTTTGAGTAATTAGGGGAATTTTTATTTCTAATGAGTTGTAGTGAACCGTATTGAACCATTTCCATCTTCTCTATTTAATAAAATATATATGAAAATAACATTTGTTGGACAATTTTGTTCTTATAAGCGTGTCAATTTTCTTTTGATGTCTTCATGAATAATATCATAAGTCTTTATATAAGTTGTTTCCATTTTGTTTATTGCAATTATGTAAACTCCTTGACATAAAGCAACTGCAACAACCTGTGATAAGTTGGCTTCGTATACTATAGAAAATAAGAAATAGTTTTATCGTCATTCCAACCATCATAACCACAAACCCATGTAGGGAGAGATTGATGGAAAAGAGTAAGCATCACCTGCAATCCATGAGAAAAAACCCTTTCAATTAAGCATTTGTATTAATATAGTGAGATAGCATTTTCAAAACCATCAGGGGGTTCTTCTAGCATTATTATACTCCAAACAATACCCATACAAAAAACTATAGCACTCATCTCTTTAGCTAAATGCAACTTTTGGTCTGGACCAAAGACTAGGCTTTTTCTCTTGAAAACTAAAATTTGGCTGAGAAACCACCCATTTATGCTCATCTATAACATTTTCTAATCCATTAATTTGTCCCTCAAGAGTTTGATATAACAATTTCTCACCATTTTCTTTGATTGATTATGACTTTCTACATAAGGAAATGTGGGAACTTGTTCATGTGACCACTGTTCTTTCTCTTGCATTTTCTCACAATTTAAAATTTATCACTCCTCTAATGGTATTTCATACAAATCCTTACCATGTCTTCACCTAATTGCTCACTACTTTTGACTTTCGAACAAGTTTGTGTTTCAAGCAAATTCGATTGGTTACTATCTTTGGCCACTGGTTTTATCTCCTTCGGATAGTAGTCATTATTGGTCGGGAACTTGAGCCATGCATCTTCTTCTATAAGTGCAGAAGTAGTTGAAGTGGAAAAGAAAAAGTCATCATTGACCATATCTTTGTTTACTGGAAAGATTGCAAGAACCTTCTGTATATACACATAAATGCCTTAACTCGAATACGTGGTCTTGTGCTTGACATAGAGCTCCAATTTTTGTAGTAATAGATTAGGAGAAATAGTCGTAGTTGTCATAATCAATGCTTTATCAAAAGCTTCACATGCAAAGTATTTGTCTTGAGAGTCCTTCAACAAAAGTTGCAAAAGCATGGGATCAATGTATTCAATCATTTTATCTTGGTATGCTTGATAAGGTCAGATGAAGCGCTTCTCAGATTCTTCAAGGACTTAAATATCAATGTTGTTATGTTACTCAATATTGGAAACATGGCCTTTTTCTAAGAAATTAATAATTGACGCACAAGGTTCAGTGCTCAACAAACCACAATCCATTCCTTCAAGCATTTCCAACAATGAAATAAGATTAGCGTTCACATATGTAAGGTCCTTCCAACAAAAAGCTTCAATAAGCCAAGTGGCACCTCCAATTTCACTGAGAGGAATTTCATTGATTGATACATGACGAATATGAAGATGTACTCCAGTCAGATCAATCCCAAAGACATTATTTAATAACATAGGACATCGATACTTGTAACCAATCATCACATCACAAACTACATCTAGAGAACCCTAAATACTATCCAAGCATGCATTGAAACCTTTTGTTCTAGGCGGAAGAACATTTTAGGATAGGTAAGCTACGTTCTTCAACAAACTGTTGACTTCATACACATTTATGCTCTATCAAATTTGTGCCTTATAAAAAGAGAAAAAGCCACAAGGATCTCATGTGTCGCATTGACTATTGCAAGCACTGATTCTATGACTGATTTTTCCATCTTCCATTTTCAAACAACTCCATTTTCTCGTCCCTAAACTTCAATAGAAAAACTCAAAGGGTTACTCCTACGAGATAGTTTCTCCAACTGAAAGCACTTCAATTGCTACATGAAGCACAATAAAATTATGTTTTTCTCTCTCAATTTATCCTTCATCTTTAGGACACTTATGGTTCATATGTTAGCAATCTTTCTATAATTTAAAAAACCTAAGGCCTCGCGCTATAGTTTGTGGTGTAATATATGGTGTTGTTGTGGTGTAGGGGACTTGGGCATCTAGATCACATCTAACAAATCCATAATTAGAGAGGAGAATACATGAGAATTTTCTATCAAGAATGTTTTAACTTGTTAGTCCAACCTATTCATTGTTGGATCTGTAAGATTTGTACGAAATCTGAATAGCCTCACCAAAATGATGGAATTGTGATTTCATTTGGCATTTATTTGATAGAAGGAAGATAATTGATATCAATAATAACATGATATCCAGTGTTTTCAAATAAAAAAAAAGCGTACGATGGATCTTTCCTCTTATCCACATTGATGTGTTAGCAGATATGACTTAGGTGTTAAAAGGCCATATGAAACATCTTTGGGCATTAGCAATTTGATCCTCGCAAATTGTGTGTGATTTAAACAATTTTTTTCTATGACTAGTCTCTTGTGATACGTTGATGTGATACATTCTACTTTCAATGCTTGATATACCCACAAAGAGGTTTGGTAAGCCAAAGGTTTATCCTTTCATGCATTGGAATTTGATGCGTTGTTTCGAATTAATATTTAATGTTTTCACCTGACTCGATATTTAAAATGGAACTTCCTACACAATGATCACCAGTAATTACAGTATGTGTTCTGACCTGAAATAGAGTCATGTGATCATCTATATGGCCAGGTACAAAAATAACTTGAGAGTCTTGTCCACCACTACAAGAATAAAACCACAAAATCATGATATGCCAAAGCACATGTTGATCATCTTCCAATAGAGAGTTCGATTGATAGAATCCTCAACCCACTCAAACCTTCCATGAATCATTTTAGTTGCTATGCTTATAGTGCTTCTACAAGGTCATCAATCGTATACACCATCAAATTTTTGTACTACAATGTCATTTTATTATGTATTTCTTTCAGTCTTTGGTTCTAGGTATCAATAGTGATCCAAAATCGGATCCAGGAGCTTGATGGGGCTCAGAAAGGCCTAAAAATCAAAGTTCTCAGAATGGCTTCAAAATGGATGTGTGCATAGGCCTTGTCGATATGAACCCAACACAACTTGAATGGGCTCAAACGAACTTCTTATTCTCAAGTTATGACGATCTATTCATTTTCCCAAACTGGGAAAAAGTCAACAGGCAAAAAGTCAATGTTGACGTTAGCATAAAGTCATCATGTTGATGTATCATTGAGACAAGTGGCAGCATAGTAGTAAGATGACTAGGTAGATAACAATGGTCCAATCCCATTTCAACAAGTGGAAAATTTTGTGGGCAAATGAAAAGGTGCCACGTGGCACCCCATCATTTGTTAGTTGGATAAAAATTTTGGAGGCTAGAGGAATCGAAACGGTGACCTCTACTATGGGGGAACATTTTGAGGCAGGTCAGATGGCCAATGCGCCAATGGTGGGACTTGTTAATAAAAGTCCACTTTATATTATATAAAGCAGTTTTTAATGCAGAGTAGAGACAAAAGGGGGCTGGGGCCTAGCCCCAGCCCACAGATTTATTGGCATATCCCACATAACCAAAGGCCCGACGCTACTCCACTCCACATTTCAATGAAAATATTTGGGGTGGATTCATAGCACATGTCTGACATATGACTCGGGGGTAGTGACCATAACCCAGACGCAAATGTTGGGGTGCAGTCCTATGAAATATTACCATATGACCATTACTTGCGGGCTAAGGGCCAACGCGCAGCCCTTAGGTGATGGAGCTTGGTATTTTATTGCCATATGACCCTATTTTGGAGCACGTGCCCATACCCTTGGGGATAATTTTGATTTTTTTTTACAACAGTGGGTTTTTGCCTAGTTTTGGCCCAGATTGGGCAGTTTTGGAGATTTTTGGCCCTTTTTGGGGGATATTGGGCCCTTTTTTAGGCCAGATATTGGGGGAAAGTTGGGAGATGGTTACCAACTTCAGATCTATATAAAAAAATCCTTCTTGAGGCCATAAGAGGAGATTCAGAGTAGGTTTATGCTAAAGTTTTGCTAAGACAAAGCCATTTTTATGCAGGGAAGCTGTTGAAGAGCGCACCTTTGCGGGCCATTTTTGGGAGCTTTGGTCATCGTATTTGAGTGTCATTTCTTCTGTTGGGTTCTTGATATCTGTTAGAACAAGACCAAACTAGGTTTATAACCTTTTGGCACTGTTGTGATGTACTTATTTAGCTTTGAACAGAAATAAGAAAGCCTCACCCACTAAGACAAAGCCTCAGAGACGTAGGCGAGATTGTCGAACTCCGTTATCACATTGGTGTTATGGTTTTCTTCTGTTTTATGTTTCATTTTAGTTATGTACATGTTTATATGGCTGTGATAACTTCTCATATCTTCTTCCTCTTTCATTAAGATTCTTAATTGGATAAATAACACATGCTTAATAACTCAACCATAGTCGTGTAAAAGATCTTTTCGAATCAAATAGTCTTTCGTATTCTTTTTGGAAGCACCCAAAAGATCATAACAATTATATTCAATAATGTGAAGACCCAAGCTCTTTGCAACCTGTCTGACAATGATCTGTTTACCACAACCTTCAAGGCCGTGCAAGAGCACTGTCCTCTTTAAATTTAAATGAAAATGCAGAAGGACATAAGCAAGATGCCAACAAAGATGCCAAATGTTGAGCTATATTATCTCTCTGTAAGTTTGAAAAAGACGTAAACCTGACAAAATGTCCCCTAGTACCAAATGAGAAATTAAAGTCCATATAACTTTGGTAGTTTTAAGAGTTGAATAACTGCTAATAATAGTGATGATAGTAGTGATATCATAAGATCACCTATGAGGGTGGAAAGTACAACTCTTGAAAATTAAAAATGGTCATATTCTTCTCCATGATGATAAAATTCACCAACCAAATCCCACATCTCTTAGCGAGTGTAAAAGCACCATCAATGGCTACATGATGTATAGGTACATGTATAATGTTGACCACCTAGTGATGGCTATAGATGCTAATAAATAGGTGCACAAGAAAATAACAGAGCACTTGCTTTTTCCAACTCCAAATAATTGTGTCAATGTACCAATCATGAGTGTGAAATAAGATAGCATTATGAATGAGTGAAGTGAGAAAATGAGCCATATTTAGCATGGGTCAAGAACCACGACAATTTGGCCAAGCACCATGCTAAACTTACTGAAAATTTGTATTTAATATGTAACCTTAAACGGTGCGATGAAATCTCACCGAGAGTGCACAAAATCTTTGTGCAAACAATGTGAATTGAGTGGGGATCTTGGCAATGTTTGTCAGCTTTGACCAAAATGGTGTTCAACATAACCCAATTACAATTTTTTGGAGACTCAAAGATAGTTATCCAATGAATGCACAGAGAAATTTCTCTTAGGAATTTAACATCAAGACCCTTCTATGATGAAGTTTTCAGAATATTGGCATTCTTCTCATATACCTCTTTGTCTCACATTTACAGGGACAAGAAAAATGTTGTAGATGGGATCTCAAAAGCTGTAGTTGGGATGGAACAAGGGACCTGGATTATTTCAGTAATCCATAATGGACACACTACAAAATATAATCATGAACCATGGACTTAATAGTATCTATTATAGTTTTAATCTTATTTTTTTAATAATGATATACTTGCACTAATCTTTAGATGACAAATATAATGTATCTTTTTAAATGTCATTTTGGTTCTTTTTTAAGAGTTTACATAAGCAACTAAACATGAACACCTTGTTATTTTTTTGTGATGATGGATTGGACATATAAATGTCATGTAATGTGATAAAAAACACTTATGAATGCCACGAGCATGTGACAATGTGTTTTTTTTATATTAATAAGCATATAGGTTTTTTTCCTTTGAAAAAAAAAGTACACTACAATTGGTATCGTAGCTCTTTCTTGTGTCAACATGTGCCCAAGTTTTAGATAATTGTTTTCAACCTAGAGATGTGTTTCAAAGTATTTAAGCACAAAGATCTATTATTTGGCAGGTAAAATTGTGGTTGGGAAGCATATACATAGGGAATACAAGTGGGGTCACTTGGTTGCACACCCTTGTACACTTGATATGACCCAAGTGGGGAATATATGGGCTTAAATGTATATTATAAGACCCCAAGGGGATCATATTTGGTGTCAAATGTATATGCAATGTGGTAAATTTATATGTAATTATGGTCAACCTAATGAAGGGTCCACATGTGTAATGAGTTAATAGGTATATATAGAGATCGTGTTGTCATTATTTAGGGGAGGATGTGATTTGGATGTATAAATGTATAGGGGAACTTGGAGGAGGTTCTCATATTACTTGAGTTAATATATAACCAATCTCTCTTGTCTATCTTGGAGTTTTTCTCCATGCTCACATTTGGTGTACATGGTATGTACTCTAGCTTATCATGATATTCTAAGTATTTATTACATAATGTTTGGTATCAAAGCATACAATCCTCGTGTTTGTATCCTTCAAATGAGTCATCTTGGTATTTTCACAGTAGTTTTTTTCTAGGAAGTTTTAGATGGCTAAAGTTTTGGAAGCTTGAGGAGACATAGTGAAGTATCCAAGGTAAAAATTTCAAATTTTGGTTCATCGTGTTTTTCAAGTTACATGTTGTGGAAGTTAGGGTTTTTTACTAGCCCTAAAACTAGTCTCAAATAGGAGTTCTTGGTAAAACAATCATATATTATTCTAACAAGATCCAAATTGACTGCCATCGGTTGTCTTAAACATAGTATGGACCATTATTTTTCAGGTCAAAATTTTATAATTTGATATGGAAAAAATGGACAAGTGGCAACCCGTATAAGTTCACTATCCTAAAAGGGATAAAACCAACAAGTTTTGAGAAAGTTACTATAACTTTCTCTTGGCAAATCCAAATTGGGTTGAACATATGACATTGAAGAGAAGACATGTTAGGCTAAAATAAGTTGAAACTATGAAACTTGTAGGTGCCAAAAATCTAGAGTTACCTCAAGTAGAAGTCAACCAACAAGATAGTCTCCAAATAAGGGTTTTAAAAGGTATGCTAGCTTGAAATTAGCATAATTTTTTATTTGGATTTCCGATTGAGGTGATTCAAAATTTCTTGGAAAGAGGAAACATAGGAGAATATGTCGAAAAAAGACAGAATAACTAATTGGTATCACAATTTATAAGATATTAGGGTTGTAAG
>JZKD02S1600288.1:53264-67732 GCA_000966675.3 Picea glauca
AACACAAGGTATCACTAATGAATTCTTCAAGGATTTTTTAATCAATGGTCTCAAGGGAGAAATTAAAGCACAAGCCTAGATGTCTTGCCCCATTATGTGGTCAAAGACCTCTTAGGTAGCAAAATAGGCTCAGTTGGTGGCCATTGCGTAGAACATATGACCTATTTTTGTTCCATGAGAAAGTACCATTTTTCTTCCTACTTACCATTCCACCTACTTTTCATCCCTTATGGTTGCACAAATTTACCTTGATAGAACCAACACAATGTCAACATCTCATCCTATGTTATCATTGTGATGAAAAATAAATATAAGGGTATAGATGTAGGAACATAAATTATTTTTCATATATATGACCTCATCAGGCATGTCTAAGGAAATTTTAATTGATGACATTAGCTTGAGATGGCCAAGACTCCACAGGATGAAGTACCCACATAAGAGCCTCCTTATGAGGAACCCCAGATTTCCTTCTATGATTTTTCAGGAATTACAACTTCCTCGACCTTAAAATTGGTTGGATGTATCAAGCACTAGAAGGTGATTATCTTAATTGACAGTGGAAAAACCACAATGTTATTCATTGTCAAGTCATAGAATAAATTGATTGTTATTTCCATGTAGTGCACACTTTTCAAATCATGATAGTTGATGGAGGTACAATGAAAGGTGGTGGTATGTGTGAGAATGTGAATCTCCAATTGGAAGTCTATTTCTTCAAATCAAACATGACTTCTATTGAAATGGGATGCTATGATGTAGTTATGGGAGTGGAATGGTTGCACATAATGGGTCTTATTACAATGGATATCAAGGAGTTATACATGAGAATCAATAAGGAGGACCATAAACACACCCTCAAGGGACTCCATGGAAGTTCACCAAAAATTATCAGCTCTCACTATATTGGAAAGCTCCTAAAGAAAGGCCTTGAGTCACTGAAGGAAATATATATAGGATTATTCGAATGGGGTGCATATGAGAAATTGGAGGAAAATTATCTGAACAAATGATTATTTCTCTATGGGAGAGAACCTTTAGAAATCAAACATGATTTATGTTTCTCGGGTCTTCTGCCTACATCATACTTTGTTTTATACATCCATCCACAAACAACCATATTCTTACCCTTTGGTAAGGGAACTAGATCCTAAGTTTGGTTTCCAGTTAGAAAGAATATTTAGTAGCCATAACATCCTTCCATTTGAGAGATTTTTTTCCTTGATTGAAAGTAGGAACATAAACATCGACCTTGGAAACAAGAGCCCATGAAATAGGGGGCCTCTATCGACATCAGATTTATCCTTCAAGGGGGAGGTGATGAATAACACCCCACCGAGTAGATGTGGCCCACTTAAGCATTGGTTGTGACCTAGTCGATGGGTAACCATAAGCATAAAGTTTTGCAGTGGCACTATGATGAGTAGATCGACCAATAAGATATTGAAGAGAGACACTTGAGTATAAGAGACTTTAGGGCTAATGGTGTTGATATTATGGTAGTTGCGGGAGGTATCAACCTTCGTGTGTAACCTATGACTAGAATAGAATATTCTAGAAGCCAGAGAAACCCTAAATAGATTTGTAAAAACCCTAGAAGACAATTTGCCTTAGTAAAATAATTAATATTAAAGTATTAGCCTCTAGAAAGACAATTTGGGCCAGACAATTGACAAAGAGGACTATAAATAGAGGGCGCTTGAGTTCATATAGAACACACTCTCACTCAAGTCAAGTGGTGTGCAAGTCTAGAGGAGGAGTGTAGCTGCAACGACTACAACTGGGTATTGGTCTTGGTCTTCGGTTTGGGACTTTATGCTTGGTGCACTATCTTTGGAGAGAGGTGCTCTCTCTCTTGGTTATCTATTGGGTCTAGTGTTTCTTCCAAAATCATTCTATTTGTCAAAGCTTACGATGCTCAGGGGTGGTTGTGTGCCTATGGTTGGGTGAAAATATTGTGATATTGTTTATGGTTAAACGAGCACATCAAATATTTTAACAGGTTATCGGCCCATGCCACCTTCATGACAGTGTAATCACCAGAAGGTAGAGTGGCAGTTCCTTGTTAAGCTCGTTGTGGCACAAGTTGCAGCTGCAACTAGGGTTTTTGAATTTGTAGCTGCAACAAACCCTAACCTAATCCTTTTGGCACTTCAAGTGATAATTTTGGTACAATTCTTGGACATTCTAGTGCACCTCTTGGTATCTTCTGCTAGAAAAAACATCAACGTTGTAATTTTGGGTCAAAGTCAAAGTTTGACTGATCATAGTCAAAGTCAATGGTAGTCATGACTTACTCTATGAAATTAGAAAAAAAGCTATAAGGAGCTTCAAACTTCAGAGCATGGCAGATAAGGATTGACCTCATCCTTGCCAAGAACAAGGTTCTAGATATCGTGAACGACAAGATCATGGAACCACAATTTGAAGAAGAAAAAGAAAACGAACCTTAGAATGTTGCAACAATGGAGAAGTTCAAGGACAATGACATCAACACTCTGAGTATCATTGTGGACTCTTTCAAAGATCACTTGATACCCTACATATCTAATCTTGACTCATCCAAGAAGATGTACGATTCCCTAACCAACCCTTTTGCAGTCAGAAATATTGGACAAGTGATGAGTTTGAAGAATGAGCTTCATGACACAAAGATGACTAAGGATGACATTGTAGCCTCATACTTTGTAAGGATTTATGAGTTGAGAGATCAACTACAAGCCATTGAAGAAGTCATTCAAGAAAAGGAAATTGTGAATATAGCAATTAATGGTCTTTCTAGATCATGGGATGCATTTGTTGCAAGTATAAACAAAAGAAAGGAGTTTCCAACGCTGGAAGAACTTTGGACCTGTTGTGCACAAGAAGAGACAAGGATAAACTCAAAAGGAAGATATCAAAAGGAAGAGGATGCCCAAGCCTATGCAACAAAGTTCAAGAGACATGAAGGTAAGAAAATATTTCATTCAAGAAAGAAATTCAATCATAAGAGAGATATGTCAAAGGTACAATGTTTTGGATGCCATGAATATGGCCAATACAAAAAGGATTGTCTAAAACTAACAAAGAAGAGAAAGGAAATACACCATGCACCAATTGTCAATGATGAAGAACCTTCAAAGAAATCCAAGCATGAAGAAACATATTTCTCTTACTACTCATCTCTTATAGGATCTATTGAAGATGACATGTGTTTGATTGATAATGGAGCTTCAAGACATATAACAGGTGATTGTGAAAATCTCTCAAGCATGAAGGAAAAGGAAACATCACATAAAGTGGATCTTGGAGACAACAACTCTTATGCAGTCAAGAGAATTGAAAAATATTCTATCAAGATGGAATCAGGTAACAATGTTCATCTTGGCAATGTTTTATATGTTCCTGGTTTGAAAAAAGAATTTATTATCTATTTCTTGCTTGGAAGACAAAGGAGATAGAATATCCTTTGTCGATCTAAAAGTTCTTGTATGGTCTAAAGATTCAGAAATAGAATATGCTAGAGTCATTGGGATACGTGAAGGAAGATTGTATAAACTCCTAAGTCATAATACTCAAGCTCTTGTACATGATAAACTCAGTCCTAGTGAGTTATGGCATAGAAGGTATGATAACCTTCATTATCAAGCATTTACATCTATAAAGTAGATGGTTGTAGGCATACAAGATCTACAATCATTCCACGAAGGTGTTTGCAGAGGATGTGCAATTGGGAAGAATATTAAGAAGCCATTCCCAAGCAGTGAGAATAGATCCAAGGGGATCTTGGATCTAATACACTTAGATGTATYTGGTCCTATGCCAGTGAAGTCTCTAGGAGGCTCTCYTTACTATGTAACATTCATAGATKATTTCTCAGGAAAGACTTGGATGTATCTGATAAAGACGAAAGATGAAGTATTTGGAAAGTTCCAAGAATTCAAAGCTGAAGTGGAAAACTTGACAAATAAGAAGATCAAGACGTTAAGATATGATAATGGAGGAGAATACACCTCCAAGGAGCTTGTTACATTTTGTAAATAAGCTGGGATTAGGAGGGAGCTAATTTTCCCACACAATCCTCAACAGAATGGTGTGGCAGAAAGAAAGAATCGTTCCATTGAAGAATTTGTTAAGGCAGTGATGAATGATCAGAATTAATCCATGTTTCTATGGGGATAAGTAGCTATGATAACTGTATATATTCAGAATAGAAGTCCTCATCGTACATTGAAGAAGATGACTCCGGAAGAAGCCTTCTCCGGAAAGAAGCCAAGTGTGGAACACTTAAGGATATTTGGTTTTCCTGTCTATATCCATGTTCCAAAGGAAAAAAGGAAGAAGTTGGAACCTTCAGGAAAGAAGGGCATATTCGTTGGATATATTGATACATCAAAAGCTTATAGAATATATGTCCCAGGTCAACAAAAATATTGAAATCAAAAGGGACATAAATTTTGATGCGAAGGTTTCCTTCAAGAAATCTATAGAAGATTCCATGGACACCAACGATGAAGAAGAACATGAAGATCCCAAGTAAGAAAGTAAATATTATCTAGAATATTCCAGTGAAGAACCAGACCAACCATTTGAACGTGTAGAACCAATTGTTGTACCCAAGAATAGAAAACAACCAACATTGCTAGAATCCACCTTACAAGAAGCAGAAAGACATAAATCTCCCAGTGGCAACTTTAGAGCAAGAGGCCCATAAGATTCTCTAGCTATGTGGCATTCATGACAAATCTTATCAATGTAGAACCTTCTACCTTTGAATAAGCAGTTAAGAAGAAAGAATGGAAGGAAGCTATGATGGAAGAATATCTATCCACCATGAAAAACAATGTATGGGAAATTGTGCCTAGACCTGAAGAAAAATATGTAGTCACTTCAAAGTGGGTTTACAAGATAAAGCATGTAGTAGATGGGAGTATTGATAAATACAAGGTGAGATTTGTGGCAAGAGGATTCTCAAAGCAGCAGGGAAAAGACTATGATGAGATGTTTTCTCTGGCTTCCAGATATACCTCTATTAGAGCCATCATATATCTTTCAGCATCATATATCTGAGGTTTACATCAGATGGATGTAAAGATCACGTTTCTCAATGGAGTAATTGAGGAAGAAGTATACATAGAGCAACCTCAAGGTTTTGAGGTACACCTGAGAGAAATGCATGTATGCAGATTAAATAAGGCCTTGTATGGACTCAAGCAAGCTCCAAGAGGTTGGTATGCATGCATTGATAATTACTTGACAAGACTTGGATTTTCCAAGAGCTATGTTGATCCAAACCTTTATTACAAGGTTGTGAATGATGCACCTATGATCTTGTTACTATATGTTGATGATTTTTTCATGACAGGTGCAGAGCCTCTCATTATTCAGTGTAAGAAGGAGCTAGTGATGTACACCCCCTTCTCTCCTAAGGGTTGCGTGACCTCTCGGTCAAGGATCTTCAATTCCAAGCCAAATTGCCTCTCTGAGACCTTAATGGTCTCACTTACGAATTAACACACGCCTTTTTCATCCTCTGGTGGAGGTTCTATGGAAACCACGACCTTCCCCTTCGCACTCGGCGAAATCTCATAGTTGGAATTAGATCCTTTTATTTTGTCCCTTCCTTAGATATGACCTTAGGTGGTGACCTCACCCTAACACACGATTGTGGGCACACTCAAAGGTGGTTTGGAACAAAACTACTTTTCACCCCACAATTCACCTCGAGCCACCATGTGACCTTTTTCCAAAACCATGGTTTCGATTGCAGCCTGCCCTTGACTTCGTAATGCTCGAGCACCTTCTATCCCTGAAATGCGAGGTGACCATCAATCTCATGATCTTGATGGCGTTTCTAAACAGACGATCAAGATCTATCCTTTGGATACCAACAATTTAGATCTCCCTCTCCCAAATCGACGGCTGGGATCGTTTCAGAATTCTGGACTTCAGAATTCTCAAGTCTCAAACTTTTCCTTTCTTCCGAAATGAAGGATCGTCGGCCACTCACTTTCTCCAATCGGTGTTTCTGGTCGTTTAGGGATCCCGAACTTCTGGGATCTCAAATATCAGTTCTTTTCCCCAACTTATTTTATCCGGAATTTGTAATCCACTAATGTGTGTCTCCCTCTGATCAATGGTTGTGATCCCTTCGGGTCTTTGGGCTTCGGGGTTTTTAGATCTCAAACTTTACTTCCCTTGAAATACAAAGGATTCTACCATGTGTCCTCTTGAATCGGATGGTGGGGATTTTCTTCAAATGATCGACATTTGCTTTAGATATTTACCCAGAATCCATAGATTCATACCACCTATTCTCTGGATCTGACGGTCCAGACTTACTTTGACCGATTTGACGCTTGAGATTTACTTTGGATCTCCAGATCTCCAGGCTTCGGGAGTTTCAAATATCAATTGAAAACCCTCGAAGTGATTTCTCCAGATTCCACGATCTGTCGACATGTATCTCTCTGGATCGGACGGTTAAGATTTACTCTGGCTATCCAGATCTCTGGGCTTTGGGAGTTTCAATTCTCAACTGGGAACTCTCAAAGTGAGATTTTCCTGGAGTCTCAGATCAGCTGACACATACTCCACCTGAAAATCAACGGTCGGGATTGTCTTCGGTGATTTTCACCTCCTCCTCATCCACAAACTTCCGAAGTTGTGGATCTCGCGCCACCTGTCCCCCCTTGACGATGGATGGCCCCAATTTACTTCGGGACTTTGGAAATTTGGAAAGTTCACTCTCCTATGTGTGCAAAACTAAGGCTCCTACACCTTGCTTTGATCAAACACTTTTTCGTCCTCTAAATGACAATCCAATGACCACTGTCGCTCTCCCTCCTGAGCTTCCGACTTCCTCCGACTTAGAAGATTTTCTAAGTATTCAAAGGCCTCGACCTTTGTTTCTCCTATGAGTTTGTCTATTGGACCTCGTCTACACTTATGGAAATTGATATCTCTTCTGAGCTTTCTCACCTTCTACTCCTTTGACTTCTTATGGAATCACTTCGACACTTAGCCTAATTTCGGATCTATGCACTCCTTGCAGCATATTATTACGCAAGGTTTGTGTTCTTGCGGATGACTGTGCATGCCTTGAAACATTCACTTTGCACTCCTTGCAAAGGAAAATTTATGCTACCTCTTTTGAGCTTATGAGTTGAAACAGACTCTGTCAACACACTCCTTGCTGATTGTGTGCACACCTTGCACAGGCTCGACGAAGAGAAACGATTGAAATTTATGCAAACATTTCAAAACTTCATATACTCATAACGAGATTCATTTATTCATGAAAACAACAATAACAGGGAATTGAAAAACAATCACAACACCATGCATTGGATCAATTTTCCTCTGTTATATTCATTCAAAAGTAAATGGCTACAACTATGATAAAAAACAACAACTAAAAACTCAGAAATCTCCTACTAACTCACAACAACCTCATTTGGGCGTACAAACCTCTATTTATCTCAGAGGGTCCTTAGGGTTCCCCCCAACTACTCGTCTACTTGAAAACGAAAAAAAAAAACTAACTGCTACCTAAGTTCAGTTACATTCAAGACTCAGAATAAAACTTCCCGATTATTCGTGATCATTCGGCTTCTAGGCATTTGATCTTCTTCCATTTTTTCAATTAACTCCAAAAGATTCGCAATAACTGTTAGCATTTCAAATTTCGAAATGATTCTCGTGCACTAAGTTGTCCTGCCACGTATGTCTGCTGACGATGCTCCTGCATCAGCTAGCCTCCGAATTTGATATGAAGGAACTTGGTCTCATACATTATTATTTGGGACTAGAAGTATGGCAGAAGCATGGTGAAATATTCCTAGGGAAAGGGAAGTGCGTTGTAAAGATCCTTCAAAAGTTTGGGATGATGGATTTCAAAACCATGGAAACTCCCATGGTGACAGATCTGAGGAAGTTGAGAGACTTTGATTCTGATCCAGTAGACTCATCCTTGTACTGGCAATTGATTGGCTCATTGATGTATTTGGTTAATACGAGGTCAGACATTTGCTTTCTTGTGAACACGTTCTAGGTGGAACCTAGACATGAGCATTGGATAAATGAAAAACATATTTTGAGATATCTTCATGGGACACTAAATTATGGTTTGAGATATGCCTCAAACAATGATGTACAAATGCATGGATTTACTAATTCAAATTGGGTAGGGAGTGAAGATGACAAAAATAGTACTTTTGGTATATGTTTCAGTTTGGGCTCTGCTATGATATCATGGGATAGCATGAAATAGAAGTATGTTGCACTCAACACTACAAAATTAGAGTATATTGCAGCTTGTGATTATTGTACGGAAGAAGTATGGCTCTATAAGCTGGTTTTTAGACTATTTGATCAGGTGTTAGATTCGACTATGATCTATTGTGATAATCAAAGACATGTGAAGCTTTTAGAGAACCTCGTGTTCCATGACAGGTCGAAGCACATTAAGATCAAGTACTATTTTATTCATGATAAAGTCCAAAAAGGAGAAGTGGTTCCCCAGTACATCTCCACCAATGAGAAAACATATGACATTTTGACGAAGCCTTTGTCCAAGATAAAGTTTGCATATTTGAGGGACAAGATGGGACTCGTGGAGATTTCTCCCTTAGTTGAAAGGGAGGAGATGACTTCCTTAGTTGGGAGGGAGTGCTGATATATGGCATCATGGATAGTCAGTGTGCTGGTGGATAAACATTCTCCAGGTGGAGAATGGTCCAGGTTGACAGATTGTTGGTGGACAAACATTCTCCCTGTGGAGAATGGTCTAGGTTGACAGATTGTTGATGTAACATGGACAATTACTCTTCTAGGACATATGTCTAGATTAGAAGAATGTTCCAAGAGAACTATTCTTCTATGAAGTATGTCCAAATTATAATAATGGTCCTCCCCCTATGGCATGGCGTCCTTATTAGGGTGGTTGATATGGGAAATTTTCTCTAGGACACATATGGTGACCGGATTAGAGAATGGTCTGGGGCAATCATTCTTCTAGGATGTATGTCTGGATTAGAAGAATGATCCCTATAGCCCTTGGCATGGATTTCAACATATGGGAGGATAGTCATTCTTCTAGGACGTATGTCCGGATTAGAAGAATGGTCCTTGTGGCCCATGGTGTGGCTTGCAACATCTGGGAGGACAATCATTCTTCTAGGACGTATGTCCGGATTAGAAGAATGGTACTTGTAACCCATTGCGGGACTTTCAACATCTGTTGGGACAATTATTCTTCTAGGACACATGCCTAGATTAGAAGAATGGTCCATGTATTACTCTATTGAGTGGGTGACTTATGCGAGACACTTTGTTGAGTGTGTTGAGTTCATCACATGACTTATTCGGCATCATGCCCGATTACTCAAATGGAGTATCGCTTCGAGAGATGATGCAAACAATGATGTATTTTGATGCCAGGATGTTATCAGATGATACTGATAAGTGATGATGATGCTCGTGACTTGACCTACATGATCATGAGATAGCCTGTGTGGCTATGATGATGCTACCTGTTAATACCTCCCTAGCTAGGAGGGAGTGTTGATATTATGGTAGCTGTGGGAAGTATCAACCTCCATGTGTAACCTATAACTAGAATAGAATATTCTGGAAGCTAGAGAAACCCTAAATAAATGTTTTAAAACCCTAGAAGACAAGTCAGCTGAGTAAAAGAATTAATATTAAAGTATCAGCCTATAGAAGGACAAGTTGGCCGAGACAATTGACAAAGAGCACTTTAAATAGAGGTTTCTTGAGTTCATTTAGAACACGCTCTCACTCAAGTCAAGTGGTGCACAAGTATAGAAGAGGAGTGTAGGTACAATGAATACAACTAGGTATTGGTCTTGGTCTTTGGTTTGGGACTTTCTTCTTGGTGCACTATCTTTGGAGAGAGGTGCGCTCTCTCTTGGTTATCTGTTGGGTCTAGTGTTGCTTCCAGAATCATTCTATTTATCAAAGGTTATGATTCTTGGGGGTGGTTGCATCCCTATGGTTGGGTGTCAATATTGTGATATTGTCTATGGTTAAACGAGCACAACTAATATTTTAACAATTGGTACCAAATAAGTCATCAAAACTAGTGCCATCATGGATTTTTCACTGGTCCACTTTAGATGAGGTGTTAGAATAAGCACCAAAAGGAGAAGGATCATTAGGTTTTGAAAGAGAATGATCCACTAAAATAGTTGGAGATGAATCCTCTACAATAAGAGTGAGGTAAGATCTCAATGAACCATGGGAAAGAACATTTTCAAAGGCAACATCTCTCCTTTCAATCACCTTATTGGTGGAAGGATCATACAAGTGATATGCATTGGGATTTTCATTGTAGCCCACTAGAATGCAATGTTAGTTCTTAGGTTGTAACTTGTTGCACTTTTCTTTGGGAATATGTGCTTGTGCACAAGATTTAAAGACTTTAAAATGCATAATAAAGGGTTTGTAACCATATCATTTCTCGAAAGGGGACATATGTCTAACATCTTTAGTAGGTGTCTAGTTGATGATACAATCTACACAAAAGACTACTTCTCCTCGAAACTTAAGTGCCATATGATGAGAATGCAACATACAATGAACTATTTTTATAATGCCTATATGTCTTCGATGTGCCACTTCATCTTGCAAGGGGACTAGATTCTATCAAAAAATGCCAAAAGATATGAAAAATTAATGATGACCATTACCAAAGTGTATATCTCCATGACCAATTGTGATAAATTTTATCCTATGATTGCTATTATTTTCCACCAAGGATTTAAATCCATTTAACTTCTCAAGAGATTTATCATTGGATTGAATAGCATATGTCCAAAATAAGCAAGGGAAATCATCAATGAATGTGAGGAAATATTTATCCCCACCAAGAGAATGAGTAGTGATAGACTCACAGATATCACTATAAACCAACTCAAGAGGGTGAGAGGCTTTCCATCCTATATTTTTGGGAAAGGAATCATGATGATGTTATTCTATAATGCATCCTTCACAAACATCTCTAGGTGGTTGAATCAATGGAAGGCCATCTACCATCCTTAAACGACTCATATGATGCAAGGTCCCAAAATTGGTATGAACGAATTGGTTATGCCATAGTTCACCAGTGTTGTCGATATTGGAAACCATTATAGAGAATCCAGTTCACTTTGAAGGAGATGAATATTTCCCCAACTTATTCTTATGATCATATTCATCACAATAACCACAAGCAATCACACTCAATCATCATCTATGTCCTTGATAACATGTCAATTTGGAAAAAAATCCACCTTTTTGTTGGTGTGAGTGATATAATATATATAAAGAAGATTTGGTTCTATTCTTGGATCATGAAGAGTCACTCCAAGTTTGGATCATTTATTGTTCATGGATCATACTTTACCATTGTTGCTTTGAAAACTTTGTAGTGTGATGGACTAAAATTAAGGGGAAGGAGTGTGTTACCTTACAAAGGGGCACAAAATTGAAAAATCATCCCTTAAATTCCTCCCCAAAATAGACAAATATGTCAAGGAGGCTCTCACTAGTGAAGATAAGGGTAATAAACCCCCCCCAAAAATAGTTATTGTCACAAAAAAAAGATGTTAAAAAACCCTAATTTTGTATATGTAATTTCCTTGGAATCTCTAACATGATGTTGACATCATAAGAGACAATAGATCAATAGTTATGTCTTTAATATACCCCAATACAACACTTAACATAGATCATAAGAAGACTTTAGAAAGATACTTTAACCATAACCAAGAGAAAGTCACCATAAGTGACCTCGGGAAAAAGTATAAATGAATTCACTTGAATGAGATGAATGTTGCAAATGAGGGATATGGTGTATTTATACCACTCCATTAAGGAGGATGTTGGGTTGAACTTACCCTAAAATACAATAAAAATATGATAAAGTGTAATGATGCATGTAACCAACTTTCCTTCCCCTTAAGCACCATCTTTCACTTTCAGATCTCCCCTGCTATGAAAGTGAAATGACCCATGACTACCCATAGGCTGGCTTGGCACATGGCCACAAGTGAAGTTTACACACATAATATCAACACATTCATATTCAATATGTCCTCCAATATTTGATCATAATCTATTTTATGTGTTTTTGTGTTGATATAATTTGTATTTTTTAGATTTAAGGAAGGAAAATAAATAAATAAATAATGAGCAAGCCTAATTCTTAGAACTTGAGAGACCGATAATGAAAACATTAACTAAGGTGTCGTTAGTGTTTCGCTTTGTGATTTTATATGGTAACCAATACTAATTAAGCATTGTAAATGTAAATAACAACATAACTAGGATAGAAGATGCAAAGGATAAATAAATACGAGATCATAATTGCATTTGAATGAAACAAAAATGCAACTTTAATAAAAAAAACATTTAAATAAATGAACATGACAACAACTTTAAAGAGCAAAATATTACAACGAGGTGATATGACCAAAACACTGTATTTTATTCCATGTAAAGATTATCCTCAAGATTACATTTGGGGAATACAACAACCACTCACAACTCCTATGAAGGCTAGACCAATTCTAATTAAGACTCGTCCCAATGTTTTTGAGACATACAAGGACAAGCTAGAGACCCAATACATGCAGGAAGAAAATAATGTAGTTCATGACTTCAGAAAGGGAATATGGGACCCTTGGACCAACACATCATTGTTTATGTTATTAAGAAATTATAATAGGTAGGTTTGTAGTAAAGCAATTAATTCCAACAAACATAAAATGATATACTTGAGCATCAAGATAGATTTCACCTAAATAGTGTTTTGAACCCCCAAAATGTATTCTTGTTATCATGCAATGCCATTAGATCCTTTGGAATGAAACATATGAAAGTGAATATGATAAAGTTATTGTAATTTTGGTGGAGCTTTGCATACCTTGTGCTTATGCAATTTATTTCTCCATGTCTTCACTTGATAGTGATTTCGATGACAAAAGGTAGTCATCAATTACTTTTGAGAAAATAATGAACAAGGAAAACATAAAGGACCATTTCAGATGAAACTGTGACAACAACAAATATAATAATATCCAAGGTTCGTGGCTTGAGAAAACTCAAAAAAGGGGAACCCACCACTAGGCACAACTTAAAGTACCATAAGCTACCATGACTTGTGACCTCCCAAAGCTTGTCTCACCTTATAATTCCAAGATAAAACCCATTTGTCCTACTTGTGTCCACCTCTTCTCCTTTTTAATAAACATGAGAATAGTAAAAAAATTATGTAAATTTGTGGAACATCATATTTATAATACTAAATCCATTGTTAAAATCCAAACATCACATTGTTGTCCACATAACACTAATATAAATATTTAAACAAATGTTGAAATAAAACATTATAACCATGTTGTCACCAAATTGATAATCATATGTAAATCAGATGATATGTACATCCATACCAAATCATAATATACAAAACTATAAAAAATCAAAGTATCCATAAACAAGAGTAATAGCTGCAAAGCAGCCTTAATATTATATTTGTGTTTTGTTTAAATAATTTACAAATAAAAAAAAATAAAAATTATAAATTGTTTCTTAATATATTTAAAAAAAAAGTTTATTAAACTAAGTGAAGAAGTTAATTACAATGGACACACAAAAATTGCAAACAATTCAGACATAGTTGTATCAAGTCCAAATTGAAATCATAATTTTAAATTAATTAATTAAAAATATAAAAAAACAAAAAAAAAATGTTTAGACATAGGATTCTTTTGAGAAAATATTAAGATTAATGAATATTTTTCAACATCATAAAATGTGTTTCCTTTTAAATTCAATAATTAATAATTCTACAATACAAGCTTGTAGGTCTAGAAACTAACAATCATTCTACTCTATTGAAGAGTGTATGTCTAAAAACTGACAACCATTCTACTCTATTCTATAATAGTGAGAAAAAAATTATAAAAAAAATGAGATGTGATACACTCTACTTTACAACACTCAAATCAAAGATAAAAATGATAAGCTCATTTGTAGAGCAGTAAGCTCCTTAACCACCCATTATACAAAATTGGATTTTAATATTGATTTTTATGAATTCCCAAGTTTTTTAAATTGAGTCCATTATTTTGTTGATCATTAACACCTCTAAGCAACTAAAATTTTAATGATTATTGATACACTTTCCAGATACATACAATGAATTTGATAATAACTCTTTATCAAATCTACAAGTAAAAATAACTCATCTTCCAAATTTATGCTTTGATTAGATTTTGTTTGTTAGCTTATCAAAGGAACTCGGGAGTGACGAACCTTTGTTTATTAACTTATCAAAGGAACTTGAGCTTTAATTTCATCTTTCAATACTTTTTTTTTTTTTTTTAAATAAAAAAGGGGGAGGAGCCTGCTATTATATATTATCAAAAAACTGTAACAGAGTGTACATAGTCCAGAGTCTTAGCAAACCAAAATGCTGCCGGAAA
>JZKD02S1600288.1:69443-157774 GCA_000966675.3 Picea glauca
TATATATATATATATATATATATATATAATGTTGTATGTTATTTACTTAAATTTTGATATATGATTTTATAATTAATTGCAATATTTTAAGTAGGTAGTTTGATTTTAATAATATTAAATTATAATTCAGTATATCATTAATAATGAGACAATGATCACTAATTACTATCTAAAAATGCAAGCTAATCCATTATAATAAAATTGCATCAACATTAAAAAGAATCAAAACATATACAAAACAACAATAATTAATTAATATAAACACATTCATTTTCATATAAAAAAATGCATGCAAATGTTTTTTTTTTTAAGAGGAACGGTTGGAGTTGTATTATATTAAAAAATCTGCCAAAAATAAAAAAAGATACAAGTGGCAAGGTGCGGGCACCTCTGCTGCTTCCATAGAAGTGAATGTGTCTATCTATGCTTGAGAGAGATTTAACCATTGTTCCTAATAAACTACAATTCTGCCATGTGAAGATGGCAATAAACATATTTAACAACAACAAAAATTTGCAGTTCATAAAAACCTAGTGCTAGATGTGGGGCTTCCCTGGTTCTTCCTGTTGAGCTTTTGGGTTCTCCTCTGTCTGGTGTGCCTCTACGAAGTGTTGGTCTTGGTTCTGCTCTGCCCAGATACGATCTGAGAAACCTGGCGCTATAGGAACATGCTGATCATTGTTGGCTGCAGAATGAAAAGTCGAGGGTAGTCGGGATTCATTGGTGCCAACAAAGTGTGTTGGTTGTTGGGGATTTCCTAGGCATTGAGTGACAACTCCAATCTGTCTTATGTTCCGATTGACCCCCCTTAGGACGATTGCCAATTCTTGATTGTGGCGAATTTCTTGTTGCTGCATTTGGGATTGTATCTCTGACATGATTTCGTGAATCCCCTGGTTTTCCTATTGAAGTTCGCGGTGTCGTGCACCTGAGCGCTCTTCAATTCACCTGTAATCTGTTTGCAGAGCTTGGAATTTCTCTCGAAGTTCTTCGACGGTGTATACTGGGCAGTGTTATCGCATAGTTTGTAGCTAGGATAAAAGACTATAGGAAAGAAGTCCAAACTAGAGTAACAGGAACCTATCCCACCCAATGTCACCACGATGGGAAGGTTCTTTCTCTTTCGGGAGATTAGGCCTAGGGGAGACGTCCCCGATGACCTGGGGTTTTGAAGAGACAAAAGGGTATTAAGGCAAAGATGAGATCGTTCCCCTTCACAGGTCACCATCCAAATAGATAGTCCGGACAAAGGCCAATTAAAGATAACCCACCCCCAAGATAGTATACCTGCCTGGAACAAAGCAACAACAAACTGATATATATATGCAAGTTACATCTCAATGGGGTTAGTTTCTCATAAAATAAATGACTATCTAAACAGAGTATAAGCAATATGGCAATAAATGTTGACGAAGTCAATGTTTATCAATATAGCAATGAAAATTTATAACACTTCACCAATAAATATTGGAACAATGTAGCATTCAATGTAACCAATCAACACCTTATTCAATTAATTCTCAAACCATCATTCAATTTCTCTTTAAATCAAAACGTTGTTGCATTGAAGATGAAAAAACCAATGATGACATCAACAACTTAGGGTTAGTAGGTTAGGGTTTGAAATTCAAAGGTTTTAGAGAGTGTTGTGATCAAAGTCTTACTTCAACCCTAGAGGTCTTAAGATCAGTGCCTTAGGGTAGAATGGAGTCAATTTAATAGAGGACGCAAGGGTTGAAGGAGGACAACTAAGGACTAGAGGGAAGAGCTCTGAAGTGTTTCTATGGTAGGGCCTTAGATACAAAATCCTAGGGGAGAGAGGCTCACTGCGGTGTTGCTAAAGGAAGGCCTCATGCTCTCTCCTCCTTCCTCAGATGGCAGCTAGCATAAAGGATAAAATCAAGGCAAGAGAGTGTGATGAGGGAGAGTGTTTCTACAACAAGGCTCTATCATCAAACCCTATAAAAAAAACAGCCCTAGGTGTAGATAGCCTAGGCCTGGGACATATCCTCCTTCTTGATCTCTAGAAAGTACAACTAGCAAAGGAGAAGAAAAGGAGAAGAGTGTAGAAAAGGCTAGGCTCTTTCCTTCTTCAATGGCTGAAAAATTTCTCTTTTAGGTGACTTGAGACAAGGACCTACTTGTGTGCTTGTCACCTAGGGTTTTGATTTAGCAAAATTCATAAGCAATATGCAAGAAATTAAACCACAACCATTCAATAAGAAGTTTTGCAGAAAAATACTTACAATTCATAAAAAATAACCATGCAAACCCTAGTTGTAACACCTTCCTTCAAGAGAAACACCATAAATGCCAAAAAATGTCTTCCTTCAACATGTGCGCCTTACTAAATTAGCAAAAATACCTAAGAGGGTGCAAATTTCAAACCTCCTTATGGAGTGAATGAGTAGTGATGAAAAACTGAGAGTCCAAATCCCTCATTTATACAAAGCCTTGACCTAATTTTACATTTTAGGTCAGGTAAAAAGGCCGACAAGGCCATAATATCAAATCATATTGTTTTTACATTAAATTGTCAAACTGAAACCCTAATTCAAATAGAAAATAGAGTAGAAGCCCCTCCGAGGGAGATGTTAGCCCATGTTAGGGAAAATGGGGCATCTAGGAGCAAAACGTTAGCCCTCCTTGGGCTTCTCCAACCTGCCACACGTGCCAACACTGCCCAGTCTACCTCCCAAGATGTCCATAATGTTGGATGATGTCATGGCCATGATGGGTGACGTCCTAGGCCTTCCAAGGCCAATGTTCCACTGAAAAGGGCCAATTCCCCCTAGGTCAGGCTCTGCCGAGGTGCCTTTGGTGGAATGTCCTCTTCTCCTCTGTTGCAATGCTCTAGATCGATATTCATCCTGTCTCTCCCCTTGATGGGGTCCCAACATCCACTTGGTGGGTTCTTCATCCCCATGGAGGTCCGAACTGATCATATCCCCATGTGTACTAGTCTAAGATGGTACCTATCCGTTGGGCATGGTCCTGCACATCAAAGGCTACGACCTCCATGGGCTCATCAGTCACAAGGATCATAGCAATGCCAAACACATTTCATCATCAATATTATCAAACATATGCATAAAAACCCTGATAGATCAATCAATAGCTCAAAGATGTTACATAAACCTACAATACAAGTCTGATAAAGGGAAATTGTAATGATTCCAAGCCAAATTTTTCGCTTGGAATCACTAACTACCACTGATTTTTTGATATGCAGGTGTTTATTGAGTTATTAAGTGCATACAAGATTCATCCAACACATGAAGATCACAATACATTCAAGATATAGAAGCACAAGCAAAGATCTGACCTTTTTATTATGAGCAATATGGAATCAATACAATAGATAGTCGATCTGGCATAAACCTCAGATGGTCGTACAAACAATAGATATGAGATGCTACAAAATGCTCCCGTCAATACAAAAGAAGCCTCCAAAGGCTAGATAAGAAATGAAGACCAGTACCAAGCAACTCTGAATGCCAAACCCTCCAGCTGAAGAGTGCCACACTCCATGAGAAGGCTGAAGCCCTCAATAATTCGGCCCTGATGGAAGAAGACTCCAAATGAGCCCAAACTCGGTCAGATGATAGATCAGGGTAGTGGGATCCTCCTCCTGAAGTTTCAAGCCCAACGTCCAAGGCCAACCTCTACAAATGTTGAATCTTCTAAGGGAGTTGCGCCCTCCTGAATAGCTGAAACCCTAGGCAACTCGTCCTTGAATAAATATACCTCCAAATGATGTGAAACTCTCCAAGAATATAGATCAGGCTATGAGAATCCTGTGGGAGAAGTTTAAGATCCAGATCTCAAGAAGATCTCTCTAGATATGAGAAATATAGAAAGTGGGACGTCCTCCTGACCTCCAAATCGTCCTAAACTGTTGCTGAAGATTGAGTGATGATAACTCCTCAAAGAATCCCTCAAAATGATGATGGAGCACCTGCAAGTAAAACCCAACTGATGAAATGCCCAATGCTCCTCCTGATTGGCTAGATCGAACCCTTCTCAATGGTATGGTGCGCCCTTGCTAGAAACTCCCAAACAGTATGACCCTACTATCTTCTGAAGCTCTATAAGGAGATATGTTGAGAATAGAATCGTGTGGAGGAATCTTTCATCCCTGAGACCAAGCTGTGGAACAAGGTGAGTGGATATTTCACCACTAAGTTTCTCACAAGGGTTTGTACAAAAAAACCCCCAAAATGAATGCTCAAGAGAAATAACATGCAATATACCAAATTCAGAATGACTAATAGGTGCGCCCCGACCTCTTACTTATACTTTTCCTTCTAATTCTTAGTTGAGTTAGGTTAACTCCCAGGGTTAACTTCTATTCTTCTGTTGAGTTATCTTTTACTCCTTTATCCCTTTCCTTTCTTAAGTCAAATTAAAAATATAACTTTAGCCTAGTTGAATTCCCCCCTCAGTGTGAGACTATGACCTAGTGGGGGTGCCTAGGCCACTGAGTCTCCTCATCACCTCTCTAAGAGGTGGGGGACATTACAGTCTCTCCTGCTTGAAATTGCTTGTCCTCATGCAATTCCAAACCTGCTTCTCTTACCACATGCTCCTATTCCCAGGCGGCATCCTCAATGGGTAAATCCTTCCACCTGATTAGGTACTCCTTGATTCTTTGGTTTCTAAGCCTCTTCTCTCGGACTTCTAATACCTCCTGTCCCTCCTCATCCATGGGGGGTAATACCTCAATAGGTCTAATGTGTTGACTGAGAGATTTCTTAAGACATGAGACATGAAAGACATTGTGAATTTTGCTTCCCTGTGGAAGCTTCAGCTCGTAAGCTACGACCCCTATCCTCTTGCTGACTCTGCAGGGCCTGTTATCCCTGATTTCTAAGGATAACTAGGAGATCATGTCTTGAGGCCAATAGGTCCTATACATGGAGTACCAAGAGTAGGATAGACCTGAGCATGGCCCTAGAGGGCCCATATTTCTTCTCTTTCATGAGACTCGTCTTGTCAGCAGCAGTAGCATCCATCACCATCGGCCTGGTCTTGTATCGAAGAAGGATCTTGCTCCATGAGATAATTGGTCCAGGTATCATGGTATGTGTCATTTTTTATCATTATAACCTTTAGATATATGTATTTTACTCCTTTTATTTCTGACAACTGCTTGGATCTTACATTGACCCACTTGACCATGGTTTTGGGGATTGACAGGTTGTCCTAGCAAGCCTGTACCCATAGGTTTTGGTTTGCCACCGGGGGGATTTCTAAAGAGCCATCGTCCTCTCCCACCATATCATCACTTTTACATATTATCTCCCACTCACCTGTCCCATTCCCCTAGCCTGGGCATTAGGATGATCTATTTGTGGGGTTACACCTTATCTCAGGGGAAGAAGGGGATAAAGGCCTAGAAGGTAAAAGCAGTTGGTAAAAGATAAAATCCATAAAAAATGAAACCTAGAGATGCCTCGCCCAGGGATCCTCGAGAAGGCAAAAAAAGGCCTCTCAGCAAGAAACAAGAGGGACCCGAAGAAAAATAAAAAAAAGGAACAAGACCTAGCCAAGAGGATAGGGGGTCTCATCATGAGCCAACCTGTTATGTTCATGGGTACCTAACAGAATGACATTGCCACTATCTGGTTACCATGCCAGGGCAATGACCTTTGGTTGCATGGCCAAGAGAAAGGGGGTCTCATCATAATCCAACCTTATCATCTCTGTAAAAGTTCTTATGGATAACACTGTCAGCTCTGGTCACCACGCCAAGGTAGTGTCCTTTAGTTAGTCCTTGAAATAAAAAGAAAAGAAAAGAATAAAGGCAATAAAAAGGCATGGAAAGAACTGCATCCATGACAGGTACATCTCGCCTTCTACAAAGGAACCCATAGGTAATATCATGCATCCCTGTCTCTCACTCTACCCATATGTCTGGACATCCTTTGACCACATCACCTCGTTTTACATGGCTTGGATGATACCCCTTGGAGACTTTCCTTTCCTTATGGATACTATCCCAATAGGATATCTTGTCTTTTCTTCGGCTTTGTATTGTAGGCCTTTGTAATATCTTTGAGCTATTGAATGATATATCAGGATTTTTATGCATATGTTTGATAACATTAATGATGAAACATGATTGAGATTACTATGATCCCTGTGACTAATGAGCCCATGGAGGGAGAATTTTTTGATGTGCAAGACCATGCCTGACGAACAGGTACTAGTTGGACTGGTACACATGGGGAGATGATTAGTTCGGACCTTCATGGGGATGAAGATCCCATCAGATGGTTGTTGGGACCCCATCAGGGGCAGAGACGGGATGGTGCTTGATTGAGCTTTTGCACCTGAGAAGAATAAGGACGTTCCATCCTGGACACTTTGGCTGAGCCCAACCTAGAGGGGTTGACCCACTTCAGGTGAAACGTCTCCCTTTGATGGCCCATAATGTCACCTAGGATCCATTGATGTCATCTTGAGAGTGTGGCAGTTTGGCAGGGCAGTTGGCACGTGTGGCAGGGTTTGGAGGCCCAAAGAGGGCCAACGCTTGTCATTTTGTGTTGGATTTGCCCTAAAAAGGGGCCAACGTCTCCCTCAGTGGGGATTGATGTCTTGCTTATGCTCATTTAGGGTTTTGATTTAACAATTTAATGTAAAAACAATATGATTTTGGTTTGTAGCCTTGTCGGTTATTTTTAATGACCTAATTTTAATTAGAGGTCATGATACACTATATATTGAGGAGTTTTCCCCTCATTTTGAAAGAACACACAACTCACTCTCTTGCAAGGTCTGATTTTGTGCCCTAGTTTGGGTATTTGGTCTTTTATGCGAGGCGCACTTGTTGGAGGAAGGATTTTCTTGGCATATTTTGGCATTTCTCTTGAAGGAAGGTTTACAACTAGGGTTTGCAATGGTATTTCTTCATGATATGTAAGTGTTTTTCCTGCAAAAATTCTTGATTGAATGGTTGTAGGTTTATATTATTGCATTTACTTATAAAATTTGCTAATTTTAAAACCCTAGGTGACAAGAACACAAGTAGGTTCTTGTTTCATGTCCCCTAAAAGAGAAATATTCAGCCATTGAAGAATGAAGGAAGAGCCTAGCCTTCACTACACTCTTTTCCCTTTTTCCCTTGTGCTAGCTGTGTTTTTTGAAGGTTAAAAAGGAGGTGACGTCCCAGGCCTAGGTTATCTACACCTAGGTTCGTCCATCTGCTAGGGTTTGGTGATAGGGCCTTGCCATTGCAACACTCTTCCTCACCTCATCCTCTTGTTTTAACTTATCTTCTATACTAGCCGTTTTTCCAAGTTTGACCTAAAGAAGGAGGAAAGAGCACGAGGCCTTGCTTAAGCAACACTGGAGTGAGCCTCTTTCCCCTAGGGTTTTGATTCTAGGGCCCTGCCATTGCAACACTCTAGAAGCCTTCCCTCTTGTCCTTAGCCTTTTATCCCTTCAACCTTGCGTCCTCTCCTTAATTGACTCCATATACCCCTAGGAAATGATCTTAAATCCACAACATTGAAGTGATAGTGCTCAAACAACCTCTTAAAACTTTTAAATTTGAAACCCTAACTAACTAGCTAACCCTAACTAGGCTGACGTCATACTTGGTTATTCCATCTTGACGCAGCACCTTTTGATGATAAGCAATTAGATGATGGTTGAAATCATTTATTGAGTAAAAGATTGATTGGATACATTGTTGGCTACATCATCTCAATACTTATTGATGAATTGATACTTTTTCCATTGTTATATTGATAAAATGTTGATCTCATTAATATATGTTGTTTTACATTACTTACATATTGATATCAAATAGTTACATGAAGTACTAACCCACTGAATTATAGCCTGCATATATATTGTTTTTCTATTGTCTTGTTCCAGGCAGGTGTTCTCATTTGGGAATACACTTCTTTATTGGCTATTTAGTTAGACTATCTGACATTGGTGGTAACCTATGAGGAGGGAATTTTACCTTGAACTTTATACCTTAGCCTCTTCAAAACCCCAAGTTACCGGGGACGTCTCCCCTGGGCTAACCTACCTAAATAGAAAGAACCTCCCCATTGTGGTGACATTGGGTGGGGAAGGTTCATGTTACGCCAGTTTGGCTTCTATCCTCTAGACTTTTGACCTAGCTACAAACTGTGCGATAACAGGGCCCAAAGAAACATGGTTGCAGTTTCTCCACTCCACTTCTTTTAATTGAAGCCTGCCTGTATGTTTGTAGCCTTAGATAGACTAAATCGCCAACCTCAAAAGTACAGTCAACTCTGTGCTTGTCTGCTTGGACCTTCTGCTAGTTTTGTGCCCTTTGTAGATGATCCTTCAATTCCCTGAGAATGTCTTGGCTCTGCTGCATCCAATCCTGTACCATCGGTGCCCTCCTGTCACTAAACGCAATCTCCACAAATGATAAAGGATAATAGCTATACAAATCTCTAAATGGTGACATGCCAATGGACATATGTTGGGTGGTGTTGTAGCAATATTCTCCCAGATGCAACCATCTGACCCATGCTTTATGTTGCTTTGCCACATAGTTTCTGAGATATCCTTCCACCCACTTGTTAACTATCTCTATCTGTCCATCTGTTTAAGGGTGATAGTTGGTGCTAGGGGTCAAGGCCGTACCAACCAACCTGAATAACTCCTACCAGAAAGTACTCATAAACCTATTATCCCTATCGCTGACAATGGTCTTGGGTAGGTCATGCAACCTGGAAATCTCCCTGAAGAACAATTCGGCTACCTGTGCTGCACTGAATTCGGTAGCTATGGCAAAGAAGTGTGAAAAATTTGTTAACCTATCCACCACTACAAATATGCAGTCCTTCCCTTGGGTCTTTGGTAGCCCGATGATGAAATCCATGGATATGCTTTCCCATTTGTGCTCTGGAATGGGAAAGGGTTGCAATAGTCCTACTGGGTGCATGTGTTCATCCTTATTTTCCTGACATGTAGTACACTCTTTGACGTGCTTAGTCACATCCTCCTTGAGCCCCTTCCAAGAGAATCTTTCTCTCACCTGCCTGTATGTCTTGCTGATTCTCTGATGTCCTGCCATTGGTGAGTCATGGCATGCCTGCAATACCTTGACCTTGAAGGCCGATCCAGGAACCAACAAGATTCGATCTTTGTAGTAGATGAGGTCATTAATAACCTTGAAATTTTCATCTTGTACCTATCCGTCTAGTATCTGGTACGCAAATTGATCCTCTGCATACTCCATCACCAGCTGGTCTTTCCAGTCAACTGTAACCCCTGATATGGCAAGGATGGATGGCCTCCTGGATAAGGCATCAGCCACCACATTGTTCTTCCCTTTGACAAACTCAATGTCAAAGTCATAGGCTTGTATTATGCTTACCTATTTTTGTTGCCTCTCGTTCAATTCCTTCTGTTCCAATAGATATTTGAGGTTGTTATGATCTGACTTGACAACAAACCGAGCACCTACCAAGTATTGCTAGAATTTGGCTAGTGCATGCATGATGGCCAACATTTATTTGTCATAAATTCTGTAGAGTAGCTCAAGACCCCTGAGTTTTCGACTCTCGTAGGCAAGAGGCTGCCTCTTTTGCATCAGTACGACCCCTATTCCTTCCCCGGATGCATCACACTCCAAGGTAAATGGGAGGCTGAAATCTGGAAGAGCTAAGACTGGGCACGTACTCATCACCTTCTTCATATTGTCCATCATTATTTGAGCCTCATCGTCCCACTTGAATGCTCCCTTATTAGTCAATTCGGTCAAGGGTGCACATAGCTAAGAGAAACCTTTGACAAAATTCCTATAATACGTGCACATCCCCAGGAATCCTCTCAATTCTGTGAGTGTCTTAGGAGTAGGCCATTCCATGATGGCTTCAATTTTCTCCTGATGTACCTGTACCCCCTTTCCTCTGATAATGTGTCCTAGATAAAGGACCTCCGTCATTCCAAACTCACATTTGGACTCCTTATCATATAGCGACTATTCCTCCATGATTGAAAAAATCTGGTCCAAATGCCTAAGATGCTCCTCCCATGTCTTGCTGTAGATAAGAAAGTCATCAAAGAATACAAACAGATGCTTCCTTAGCTGCTTATTCAACACATGGTTCATACATGATTGGAACGTAGCAAGGGCATTGGTTAACCCAAAGGGCATCACCAAAAACTCATAATGGTCGTAGTGACATCTAAAAGTTGTTTTTGAGATGTCTTCCTCCCTCATCTTGATCTGATGATAGCCAGAACAAAGGTCAATATTAGTGAAGTAGACGGCCCCATGCAATTCGTCCAAAAATTCATCAATCCTTGGTATTGGGTACCTGTTTTTGATGGTCTTTTTATTCAAGGCCCTGAAGTCAATGCACATCCTCATACTGCCATATTTCTTTTTCACCAACACTATTGAAGAAGCAAAAGGGCTACTGCTGGGCTTGATGTGCCCCATGTCCAGAAGTTCCTTGATGGACTTCTCTATCTCATCTTTGTACTTCTTGGGATGCCTATATGGTGTGGTGATAACTGGTTTGGCCCCTTCCTCTAGTTCAATAATGTGCTCAAATCCTCTATCTGGTGGAACCCCCAGAGGAATAGGCCCAAACACCTTGTGGTGCCTGTCAAGGATTTCCTTGATCTCTGGGGTGTAGTGAACCTTTCCATGTTCATCCATACATGTCACAATCTTGCATTCGACTGCATATACTATCTCATCTCTCTAAAAGATGGCCTCCATCCTCTTGGCAGTGACTACTTTTGCAACATTCCCTGTCATACCCTGGAGCACTACCTTTCGTCCACCCTCCTCTGTGAATGACATTTCCATGGTTTTGTAGTTGGTATTGATAGGTCCTAATGTACTGAGCCACTATACTCCTAGGATGATGTTGGTATCTAGAAGGTCCATAACATAGACATCATGTATCAGCTCATGCCTGCCCAAGGTAAGCTTCAGGCCCGAAATGTATCTGTCATAGGGCATAGTGCTTCCTCCTGCAACCTCCACTTTGAATCCTTCAAATTCTACTGTGGGTATGTGCCTCCTTTTTAGTAATACTGCATCAATGAAGTTGTGGGAAGCTCCTCCATCAATCAAGACTGACACCTTTTGTCCCTGCAAGACCCCCCTCATTCAGAAGGTGTTATACTTGGGCACTCCACTGATGGATGCCAAGGTGGCCATACTATCCTGTCCTGCGAGCTCTTCCTCCTCTAATGCCTCAGTGGTTTCTGCCTCCATGTTCTATATCTGGACAATCTCATCGTCTTATTCGTTATCTGAAGTGACCTCAATGTAGTGCACCTGTCCACATCCCATGCACTTGTGTGAGGGATTCCATGGTTCCTTGCATGTGAAGCAGATTTTCTTCCTTCTCAGTTCTCTCTTGGTGTTGTCATCTATTCTGCCACGGTCCCTGTCATAACCCTTAGGGTCACATCCTCCCTGGTTTATTGGAGGCCTTTGATCTCTTCCACCATTGTTAAGAGGTGTTTTGGGTATTAATTTAGGTTTAGCAGCTGGACCCAAATCCCTCGTCTTCCAAATGGCCTCCTGTAGGCTGGTAGGCTTGAAGGCCTTTACCCAACCCTTCAAGGGTTCCATCAACCCTTCTGTGAAAAGAATCATGAGCTTGGTTGGGGACATATATTGCACCATCACTGCCAACCTTTGAAATTCATCAATGTATGCCTCAACCGTACCTGTTTTCTTGAGTTGGGTGAGCTCTCAGAAATGTAACTCAGAGTCTCCTTGATCAAATCTATCAATGAGCCTCTGAGTGAATTATGTATAGGACACAATCTGATTGTGGCTGAGTGTGGTGAGCCCATGATACCACCAGTCGTGGTCTTTTCCATCCAAGTACATAGTGGAAAACTTGATGGCCTCCATCTCTCTCATGGGGTTAAGCTGCAGGTATGTATCCATCTTTTTCACCCATGATTGTGCTGTCATCTTGGCCATACCATCAAAGTATGGAATCTCTATATTTCCTTCCCTTCGTTCAAACTCAAAACTGCCCCTATGGTTCATCCTAGGCTGATTTATGAACCTGAGTTGTCAATACTGATCTAGGGACATCTGTCTTTGAACCCTCATATCCAAGTTGTAGTATTCCTTGGTGCTCCTTGCCAATTGTTCCACAAAGTCTTCAACCTGTTCCGGTTTCCCTTGCTCATCTGTGAATGTGGGCATGTATGGTCTAGGGTTATCTCTACTACCCAAGTGTTGACCTAGCTTCTCATCTATGAACATGGGCATGTATGGCCTAGGATTGACCCTGCTACCCATTTGACCATGGGATGTGCCACCTCCCAGACTTCTTTTGGATCTAGGTGCTTTCTCCAGGTTATATCTGATCTCCTCATGGACTCCACTAGAACCACCAGCCTCCTTATTCCCATATGTATCAGGTCCTTCCCCCAATGGGTCACTTGCATCAGAAGGTCAGTTATCCGAGATTGGTTCTCATTCATATTTTGTAGATTCTCGTCAACCTTCTTCAAAGTTTCAGAAATTTTGGCCTATCCCCTTCTGCTGGATTCCTGGTACTCATCCAAGTGTCGGACCAGTGTGCTTTCTATGCGGTTCATGGTTTGCTGGAACTTACCAACTTTGGCTACTAAGAGAGCCAAGCCTTGAGGCTCATGGTCATCCCCTGACCCTTCCATTTCGGCCTTTGTTTCATTGCTAGTTTTCTTCCTCCGACCCATAACGATTCCACTATACCTCTGCATGTGTCGATCCCTCCACAGGTTTGGAGGATTGAAGCTCTGATACCACTGTAATGATCCCAAGCCAAATTTTTCTCTTGGAATCACTAACTACCACTGATTTTTTTATATGCAAGTGTTTATTTAGTTATTAAGTGCATACAAGATTCATCCAACACATGAAGATCACAATACATTCAAGATATAGAAGCACAAGCAAAGATCTGACCTTTTTATTATGAGCAATATGGAATCAATACAATAGATAGTTGATCTGGCATAAACCTCAGATGGTCGTACAAACAATAGATATGAGCTGCTACAAAATGCTCCCGTCAATACAAAAGAAGCCTCCAAAGGATGGATAAGAAATGAAGACCAGTACCAAGCAGATATGAATGCCAAACCCTCCAGCTGAAGAGTGCCACGCTCCAAGAGAAGGTTGAAGCCCTCAATAATTCGGCCCTGATGGAAGAAGTCTCCAAATAAGCCCAAACTGGGTCAGATGATAGATTAGGGTAGTGGGATCCTCCTCCTGAAGTTTCAAGCCCAACGTCCAAGGCCAACCTCTCCAAATGATGAATCTTCTAAGGGAGTTGTGCCCTCCTGAATATTTGAAACCCTAGGCAACTCGTCCTTGAATAAATATACCTCCAAATGATGTGAAACTCTCCAAGAATATAGATCGATCTATGAGAATCCTGTGGGAGAATTTTCAGATCCATATCTCAAGCAGATCTCTCTAGATCTAAGAAATACAGAAAAGTGGGACGTCCCCCTAACCTCCAAATCGTCCCAAATTGTTGTTGAAGATTGAGTGATGATAACTCCTCAAAGAATCCCTCAAAATGATGATGGAGCACCTGCAAGTAAAATCCAACTGATGAAATGCCCAACGCTCCTCCTGATTGGCTAGATCGAACCCTTCTCAATGGTATGGTGTGCCCTTGCTGGAAACTCCCAAACAGTATGGCCCTGCTATCTTCTGAAGCTCTAGAAGGAGATATGCTAAGAATAGAATGGTGTGGAGGAATCTTTCATCCCCGAGACCAAGTTGTGGAACAAGGTGAGTGGATATTTCACCACTAAGTTGCTCATAAGGGTTTGTACAACAAAACCCCCAAATTGAATGCTCAAGAGAAATAACAAGCAATATACCAAATTCAGAATGACTAATAGGTGCGCCCCAGCCTCTTAGTTATAATTTTCCTTCTAATTCTTAGTTGAGTTAGGTTAACTCCCAGGGTTAACTTCTATTCTTCTGTTGAGTTATCTTTTACTCCTTTATCCCTTTCCTTTCTTAAGTCAACTTAAAAATATAACTTTAGCCTAGTTGACTTCCCCCCTCAATGTGAGACTATGACCTAGTGGGGGTGCCCAGGCCACTGAGTCTCCTCATCACCTCTCTAAGAGGTTGGGGACATTACAGCAAGGCATCCTATTGGGCTAGTGTCTACCAAATAAGGAAAGTTCCTAGAAGAAACCCCTTCCAAGCCATGTAAGTGGATGAAGTGGTGAAGGAATGTCCAAGCGGTGGGTGAAACTTAGGTCAAGGGTGAAGGATGTTATCTATGGGTGCCTTTGTAGAAGGCGAGTTGTACCTGTCATGGATGCAAATTATTTCCAAGCCCATTCATGCCTTTGTTCCCCTTTTTTGTTATTTTATTATTTTATTGCTTTTTTGTTTGTTCAAGAGCTAATCAGGGGACACTGCCTTGGCATGGTGACCAGAGCTGACAACGTTACCCACAAGTACTTTCACATAGATGAGAAGGCTAGCTCATGATGAGACCCCCTTTCCCTTGGTCGTGCAACCAAGAGTCACTGCCCTAGAGTGGTAACCAACTGGTGGCAATGTCATACTGCTAGGTACCCATGGACCTAATAGGATGGCTCATGATGAGACCCCCTATCCTCTGACTAGGTCTTGTTTTATTATTTTTCCGGGTCCCTCTTATTTCTTGTCAAGAAGCCTTTTATTGCTTTCTTGGGGATCCCTGGGCAAAGCATCTCAAGGTTTTATTCTTAGGATTTTATCTTTTACCAACTTGATTTTACCTCCTAGGCCTTTAGCCCCTTCTTCCCACTAGAAAAGGTTCAACCCTAGAAATAGGTCAACCCGGTACCTGGACAAGGGGAATGGGGCAGATGAGCATGAAACCAGATGGAAAAGTGAAACTGTGAAGGGAACAGATGATGGATTCTTAGAGACAACCCCTAGTGGCTAACCAAAACAACAGACATAGGCTTACTAAGACACCCTGCCAATCCTCAAAACATGGTCAACTGGGAAAGTGTAAGATCTAAGCAGTTGTTAGAAATAAAAGGAATCAAATGCATATAATCAATGGCTTTGATGATCAAAGTGACACATACCATGATACCTAGATTAATTACCTCATGAAGCAATAACCTTCTTTGACACAAGACCAAGCTGATGGTGGTGGAAGCTGCTACTACTAACAGGATGAAGAAGCTGGAAGAGAAAAGGATGGGCCCTCCAGGGCCATGCTGAAGTCAATCTTGCTCTCAGTACTCCATGTCTAGGACCTGTGGGCCTCGAGACATGATCTCCTAGCTATCCCTAAAAGTGGGGGATAACATCTGGCTCCAACTTGGGGACATGTGCTCACCGTAGAGCGCATGAGAATCTCAACATCTCTGGCAAAACCTTTTGACCTGCTTGATCTCAATTAGAAGTATCAAAAACAAAAACAAGGTGGTAATGCCACCCCAACATGCATATATATAAAGACTGAAATAACACAATCAATAAGGTGAATGTGAAAGAAAACTATATGCAATGCAAATGGTATAATACATGAATGAAAAATGTCTACTTACCTATACTTACCTATGAAGTCAGGTTGACGGTGGATGGTAATGCTTGATGTGTAAGAGTTTACCGACATTCTTAGGGCTTCTCCTTCCATGGTGCCTAGGTTGAAAGAGTTTGTACCTGCATGACTCAATATTTTATAAGGACCTGTCCATAAACTGTCAAATTTCTTGTGCATACCGAGTTTTTCCTTTCTTTTATCCCATAATAGTACAAGGCCTCCTTTGGTGAAGCTTCTTTCTTTATCTTTGTGATCAAAGGTACTTTTTATCTTTTCCTGGTTTCTTTCCATTTGACCAAGGGCCTTTCATCGGGTCTCATCTAATTCTATTAGTTGATCGATTCACCCTTGGATTGCTTCCCCGTCCGTAGCATATTGTTGGGTGAGGTAGAGTATAGGAATTTGGAGGGTCACAAGGAGTTTTTATTCTAACCCATATACCAACTCAAAAGGGGTTCTTCTTGTGGTTGTTATTCTATCTTCCCATACTGCATACTTGATTTTGCTATCCCAAGCTTTCTTATTTTCCCCCATGACCTTCTTTAGGATATTCATAAGGTTTTTATTGCTTGATTATGCCAATCCATTACCTTGTGGATAGTAATTGGAGGAATAGGATAGGACAATGCCATACTTGAAGAAAAATTCTGTTAGATCATGTGAACTAAAGGCTTTGGCATTATCTGTAGTAATTTTGGAAGGGATATCGAACCTAGTTATAATTCATTCTTCCAGGAAATTCATGACTACTTCTTCTGTGGCTTTCTTTGTGGGAGCGGATTCAACCCATCTGATGAAGTAGTGTGTGGCTGTTAAGATCCACCGGTAGCCATTACTTGAATTATATTTAAACTCACCAACGAAATCTAAGCCCCACTATTGAAAAGGTGCTTCTATTACCACGAGTTTTAAGGGTTGTGCTGGGAGTTTTGGTTTACCATAGAAGTATTGACAAGGTTGACATAACCGGACATGTTGGTGAGTATTTGAAAATAGTGTTGGCCAATAATACCCAACCCTTAAAATTTTGTGAGTAGTAGTGTGGGATGTAAAGTGTCCACCACAATATCCGAAGTGCAATTCCTCTAGTAATTTCTTTGCTTCTTATTTATTGACACATCTTAGTATGATCCCATCAGGATTTTTCCAACCTAGGCCATCTTCGGTCAAACAATATTTCATTTCTTTTAGCCTCAAAGCCCTTCTTTTGTAGTCTACCAAGTGATCTGGACAAGACAATTTTTTTAGATAATAGACAATATCGAAGTACCACTCGTCATGTTCTAGTTCATTGACTACCATGTTTAGTTACTTAGTCTCGCCCTTTTGTATGGCTTCTTGGTTGCTCTTGGTTATCATTTGGGCCAAACCTCGTCCCTTTATTATTTTGGTGGGTTTTATTTCTAGGTCATACTCTTGGATTTTAGAAACCCATTTCCCCCTAGTTCCCATGCAATCCTGCTATGAGAGAACATATTTTACTGCTGGGTAAGGAACATGGGCCTTAATTTTGTTGCAACTAATGTAATTTCTTAAATGCTTAAGAGATTTTATCAAAGCATATGCTTGCTTCTCAGTGATTGTGTAATTCAGCTCAGAATCTCTAAGGACCTTGCTCATAAAAGCTACAGGGTGTTCATAATCGTCAGCATCCTTTTGCATCAGAACACCTGCAATGGTATCTTGGGAGGTGTTAGCGTCAGAAGTCACTCCTGGATTGTGGCAGGAGCAGAGACCAATGCCGATCAGTTTATGTCACGAATAATTTAATGGGGTGATCGGATGGATAGAGGCCCAGGAAGATATCGCCCTAACTCAGAAAACCAGACCTGGTATGTAACAACATAAGAGGTCTTGATCTAACTTCAGTCAGTGAGTAGATTGTAAAATGAGCAGATGGAAGACTTGGTAAGAGGAGGGAGCAAGATTGCCTTGGGCATCAAGCCCTTCGACAACTTGAAGAGGAAAAACTTAGAACACAAAATCCTCTTGGTTCAGAGTTTCAGGGAACTGAAAGATGAATTGAATGGATCTTCCAATTCCAAGTCATTCAACATTGAGAAAATACAAGAGCTGATTAGAAACCATGTAACTATTACAGTGATACAACATACATCATCCTATAACGGCACAACTCAACTAGATCCTCCAATTCCGAGCGGTTCTAACACAGTGTAAATAGAGAGATGGAAAGAAACTAACATTCATAAGGCAAGAAGTCTCAAGTGCCAATACATAACCAGAGAAACCATTGCTTCATCAAAACTTCACAGTCGGGAGCTTAGCTCAACCATCGATACCTACAAAAATACAAAAACTGAGTAAATATACTCCCAAACATTCACCCAATAGAGGCATCTCAAAATTTCTAGGGCATGGCATCTCTTTAGTCAAATCTGGCCTGAACTCCTTTGTCAGACGTCACCTTAACTTTGCATGGAATTTGAAGGGGAGGTAGCTGAAACATTAAAGGATAAAATAGCCTGTGAAGACTCCTCTCGTCAGACGAGAACTCGGCATGGCTTCTTTGGAGGAAACCAGCGTACAGGACTATCTCGGGCAGATTGCCTGTCGGAACCTCCATGCTTTGCATTTAATGAGTAAGCCGAGGTTTCAACTACCTCCATCCACTTTCATTTATTTTTAGCAAGGACCAAGATTGAGATCGAGCTGAACTGGTTTCTGGAGAATGCGGTGATCCCTTCTACAGCTAAACCCAATGCTTCGACCTTTTGGACAGTTCTTTCTATCACCCCTAGGTGACCATGGGTTGTGACCCTGTGCCTATCTTCAAAGGCGCTTTCGATATTTTGACATTTCAAGCTTCGGGGATCTGAAATGAAGTGGAAGGAGGAGACCCTCTGCTCTCCCAAAGTCCCGATAGCCGAAACGGCTTGATCGCGCACCACGTGTATGGACGACCTAGATCATCTCTTGATCAATGGTCTTGGTTCTTTTTGGCATTTCGGGCTTCGGGGATCTAAAATGCAGTGGAAGGAAGAGACCCTCTGTTCTCCCAAAGTCCCAATAGCCGAAATGGCTTGATCACACACCACGTGTCCCTTTGGATGGATGGCCTAGATCATCTCTTGATCAATGGTCCTAGTTCCTTTCGGTGTTTCGGGCTTATGGGATCTGAAATGTAGTGGAAGGAGGAGACCCTCTATTCTCTCGAAGTCCCAATAGCCGAAATGGCTTGATCACGCACCACTTGACCCATTGGATGGACGACCTAGATCATCTCTTGATGTCCATTGATCTGCCCCCTCTGTGGATTCTCACCGTTAAAAGATAAAGTGCCCGCTCGCTTTATTTTAAGCCGAAAATGGGCTCGTTTTGTGGGCTGCACTTGGCGCTCATGGCTGTGGCCTTTGAATAAAACACACTCGACCGGTTTTCAAACCCCACTTCTATACATTTACACCAGGGGCCCGAAACCAGAAGAAAACACCCTCTTGCAAGAATTTGTGCTAACAAGAGGCAAAAGAGAAAATGATGAAATCCTTTGAGAAATCAGGGCTGATCAAGACAGGGGCTTGGGATATGGCATCCTTTATATCCTTGAAAGAATTAATGGCCTTATCATCCCATCTGAAAGTAACATCCTTTTTAAGAAAAATACTCATGGTTTTTATCCTTTCGGCGAAGTTTGGAACAAATCTTCTGATAAAATTGATCTTTTCGAAAAAGGATTATAGGGATTTTTTGTTGATCGAGGGATGGACATCTTTTATATATTGGACCTATTATCACACAGTTTGTAGCTAGGAGCAAAGTCTATAAAGTAGAAGGGCAAACTGGCGTAACAGGGACCTACCCCACCTAATGTCACCACAATGGGGAGGTCCTTTCTATTTAGGGAGGCTAGACCCAAGAGAGACGTCCCTGGCAATCTAGGGTTTGAAAGGGAGAGGCTTAGAGGATTAAGGTTATTTTCTCCTTTCACAGATTACCGCCTGTTGGAGCCACCCTTGTTTTTTTTAGCCTGTCACAATTTTCATTTTGATGCTTGAAATCTAAAGAGGGTTTTCTTTTTCCTCCGAGATATTTAGAACTCTAAAACTTTGTCACGTGAGTAGCGATGATTATTCTACTCATGAAGCAAGTCCTACCTTTTGTAAGAATGCTTCCTCTTTTTTTTCTACTTCGGGATCTCACAGGTTGGATACTATAACTCATGTAATTCACACATCCCGAGTCACGAAACAACGAAGTCGTTTTAATCTTCCACTCAAGACAGTAACGAGGGTAAAGTTTTCCCTAACTCATGATTAAGCGTCATCAGGGTTTCGTGCCTTGGTGTTCACCAAACCCAAATTTTTGTTGTCATAGCCCCGAGAGATGAGAACGCGAGGTCCTTTTTGGATAACCCATGTCAAGGATTAAAGGAAAAAAAAAAAAACTAACCGTGGTAAAAGTTGTTCTCGGCGTTTCGCCACTCGGCACTATCTTTTTTGAAAGTCACAGTGTCTAAACCCCAACTGATGAAGTCACGATGTAATTATAATGTGATTAATTAATCACTTAATCCAAGATTATCTTCCCCTTAATTAAGTCATGTTATCGCGATCTCGCGGTTTCACAACTTGGCATATAAATCTCCTAGAAACTTATCTCCGAAGCTCCGAGTCGCTATATGGCGAAAGTAATAATTATAATATCAATCGAGCCTCAGATCACGATTACCTTTTATTAACCAAATCGCTCTTCGCAGTCTCGGGTGTTAAGGACTCAAAATGTTTAAGAAAAACCCCCGATATAGCGAGTAGCGAGATGTTGATTAACGTTGGCGAGATGGGATTAATTAAACTAAATCAATACATATCCCGTGTTTCGATGCTTGCACGATTCATGAGGGATCCTTTTTCTCCATATGCCAACTGACTTTTAAACCACCAAAATTTATGACATTAATGAGGAAATAAGGTAAATCTATTAATACAAGATCGGATTTTTACGGTAAAAAATTTATTTCTAAATATGATTGGACAGGCTTGTTTTCGAAAGGTAACGATTTTTCAAATATATATAAGAGTTGCATTTCATTATAACAAATGCATTTTCATAGCATGCAGAGCTCATCACTTCTGAGTAAACTGACTTCTGTATGTATACGCAGTTCTATCGTAGAAGAGCTAAAACGAAAGCTTCAGCCATGGCTCCGCGGAAAGCAGCAAAGGCAAATGTTGAGGTTTCAGGACAAGGCTCAGACAATATCTCCGATACTTCACCCCGAAGTATCGACTCGGTCCCTAACTGGTCATTTGTTTTAAACATTCTGCAATCAGAATTGGTGGATTATTCCAACGACTTTGACGACAATGAAAGAGATGATATAACCACCAAGTACAAAATAGTCATCCAATCCGGAATGCACAGAGTAGCAGCCAGGCCACGGTTGCTTCCGTATTACGACATGGTCCGATGGGCACTGGATCATGTGTACATACCGACTAGGATTATCATGAACGAGCAGAGAGTCACCATCGAGACTTTTAGGCTTGAGCATCTGCAAACCATGTATAAGCTACCCACGACGTCTGACTACACATATGGCGCTGAGTTCTTGGAGGAATTCAAGGAGAAGGAGTGCGTACAGTATGATAAAACCATGTCCAGTTTGATAAAGGATTGGGTTTCTTGCACCGCAAAGTTCAGAGCTAATGACCAAGGAATTTATTCAATCACTTCGTTAGAACCACAGTATAAATATGTGGCCATGATGACATGCCAGTCATATGGGAAAGAGGACACATCACATTTTTTTCTTACGTGGGTGCCTCTAATGTTTTGGGTCGTGGAAGGTTGCTCCTTTAATTGGGCAAAGATGCTTTTGGATAGCTTGACCAATCGGGTCACAGAGTATCAGGAGTAGAAGGAGGTTGGGAAGTCATCATCATTCTTCATGTCCGTGTACATTATGGACACAATTTGTTCTATGAAACCATTTCCATTGATGAGCTGGAGTTGGAATCCGGACAAAGAAGAACCCATACATGTATATCATGCAAAATTATGGGAAAACAAAGAAGAAAATTTCGCATATGAAATTTTTAACAGGGTGATGGTGCCCCTGCATGTCGCCATTTTTGGTCACGCGCCACCCCAGATCTTGGACATCATAGTAACAAATCTGAGCAATATCACAGATTGGTATGTGGAGGTAGAATTTTCATACCTCAGAGTTTTCAGGGCCTCTGTTCCCCCACATGCGCTACCATTGTTCATTCCAGACAAGCTGGCTTGTCATGAGGTTGCCTGGAAAATGGTAATTGGCGGTGTGAGCAAAGAGCTTAAAGGGTACTCAAAGAAGGTATGGCTGTCTTTTCCCATTCATTTGAATTCTTATTCTTTATTAGATTTCAGGCATGCCAAAGCCGAGGTTGCAGCCCTGGAAGACCTAAATTTGGTCTCCATCAAATAAAAGAAACACGATCCACAGAGGATCATGAGAAATCATTGTGGTAATTGCGGGCTCAAAATATTTGAGCATGAGAATTCACCCTCGGATGACTTTTTCTGAGGGGCGAGGTCCTATGAATAAATTCTAGCCCAGATTCAATCTTTGGCACCCGAGGAAAGAGCTGATGTATTGAAATTCCAGGAACACCGACGTAGCTGTCTTCCAGCTGTGTTGCGAGGTGAGGGTCCAGGTGTTTTGGAGACAAAACATAAATATGTCAAAGGTTCTAAGGACACAACTCTCGACCAAGGAAAACACCAAGGCGAGGGGGAACAAACAAAGAATCCGGAAACAGAGAAAAAGACCCCAGACTCGCCGAAGAAACAAAATCCTGAGACATAAGTAAAAACTCCTGAACCGCCGAAGAAGCAGATTCTGGTAGACACTCTGGGAAAATTGGTGAAACAGATCGAAGAGCCCATCACATCAGTCACCCCCTTGCAGTTGACACAGGGAAATATCAATGAGGGCTGGATATTCAACGAAGAGTTGAGGCCCATAAGAGTAGAAGAACTCCCTCCTAATGAATTTTTCTTCGACAAAAAGAGAAAGGCAGTAGTGAAAAGGGAATTTTATCAAGAAGGGTGGTCGACTGCCAAGAAATATAAGGTCATAACTGAGGGAAAGGACAAGAAAAATGAGCAATTCTCCACTAAGATAGAAGGGACGCTAGGAGCCTATGCTTCGGCGAATCAGTTTTCAGTTGGGCTCCTAAAAAACCAACTCAAAAGAAAAAATCGCCTAATTAAGACCCTCGAAGCCAGACTGGCCACAACAACAGAGAATGATAAAGATCAGACGAGCGTGGGGATAGAGAAGGATAGATTGGTAGATAAAAATGAAATAGAGATGCTCAAAACTAAGCTTGAGCAAGCACAACTGGTAGTCCGAGATAGTAGGATGAAAGCAAGCCAACAGAGGAATTTGATCAAGCAGCTACAAGCTAGGGTGGAGATCGTCGAGAGCATAATGATAGACATCAGGATTTTCAAATCCCAGGCGATCGAGATTTGGAGCAGGACTTCTGTGGCACAACAGAATTTTCTCGCCAAGGTGGAAGCGATCCGGGAAAAATGTCTGTTGGTCAATCAGGTTTCTGAGAACTTGTCTGCTAGAGAAAGGGATGCCAGAGCGGCTCAGGTCACCTTCCAAGAGGCGATGATAGCCAAGAAAAATAGGGCTTTGGTAGGTTCTCCCAGGCTCACCATTGCAGAACAAACCAGAGGAAATATTATGTTAAAGGAATGGGAGCATAACATCGCCGAAGGCAAACAACAAGCTCAAAAGTTAACCAACTCCTTGGAGGGAGCTTTTAATTCTATAGACGGTGAACTATTGGGCATTGATAGCGGGTGTGATGCTGAAATGTTAATGCAAATGAATGTGGAAAAGATCTCGTTTGATCTGAAGGATAAAGAAGAAAGAGATTCAGTCGATATCTCTCAGATGACTATGGTGGACATAGTACAAGTGGATAAATGCATGATCAAACCCAGCGTGCAATTATGTGCCATCGACATCAATAATGAACAGATGGAGGACAGGTTGCAGCAGTTAGCCCGAGAATGTTACTTCTTCGAAGCCAGCTGTCAAGAAGAACCATCGTGGCTAATATATCAGCTGGAAAGATGTATCGCTTGTACCGAGCTCGCACAACGACAAACATCTGGCACCAAATGAAGACAGAGCATGAGAAATGGAACGATTGCACTCCTCCCTGTCATAACCGAAATTTTGTGACTCTTGAGATTCTATTTTATTTGTAAGATTGTATAAATATACCAGAGAAAGAAGTAAATGGGGCTGGACCTTTTGGGTCGATTGTAACAGAGTTTTTTACATTTGAGAAGTTAATACAAGCAAATCTGAAGATTCTCAATTCCGTCACGACTGTATTACAAGTTTGTTTATTTGTATTTCATAATTCATTTCATTTCATATTTATAATTGATGTGCTTCGTTATACTTTAGTACAACCACTACTATAGTGAATGAATTTTGGTTTTCTGTAATTGTTTATTGTCTTTCCTCTGCACCAACTATCAGCGGGTGTAAGACCAATTTGCATTTTCAGAATTCTACATATATTCTCTGCTACATCGGTTATTTTCTTACATTTTCTCTTCTGTTTATTTGTGATATTCTCCCCTAGTGGAAGCCTTACACTATGGACAGCTAAATGTTTTTCTCCCACCTCACACCTTTTATTAAAATATAATACAGTTACAGGAAAGAGCCTTTGATTTGCATTCCTATTTTATTCCTAAAACCGTAAATTCTCTTTTATTCGACCAAATCGAGACAACACTTAATCTCTCTTTGAAGTCTTTCCTACTTTTACTGTTCCCTCATGACTGTCCCTGTACCGACACAACCTAATATCGAACCCGGACTATCGGACCAAACATACATTGCTTTAAATATTTTCGACACAATTCTTAAAACTACTACTAACTGGGTCGAGCTTGAACATTCATGGGCAGCCATTGAACAAGATATAACTATCTAGGAACAGTTGGAAGCTAGACAACACCAACGTAGAGAAATAGAGTAGAAATGCAAGACGATGCGGTAGAAATAGAGTCTAATATGATGGCTTCGGGTAAGCTTAAATCTAGATTAGAGACTGGAAACTGAAAGACCAAATGCTTTAGAGAACAAGCAGGTCCTTTAGGGTCCAATATATCCTCAGATGATAGGGTGGACGATATGGCTAGAGTGATTAAAGAATTTTCAAATAAAGTAGCCATAATGGAACTCGAACAGGCCAAAGTTGACTCTTACCCCAAAAAGGATTTCAAGAGAAACCCAAACCCCCCTAATCAACAAAGACAAATAAAAAATGAAGATAAAAAAATACAGGCTCCCTTAAAGAATGAAAATTTTATAGGAGCAAACGATTTTCAAGACTTCGAAGATTCGGATAATGATGTCACGAACTTCGGTGATGACTGTACTCAACCATATCTGACTCGAGAAGACTATGAAAAATCTCTAAACACGCAACAACTGTCGAATAAGGGTGAAGAATATGATCACACAGATCTTAGTGAATCTCATCCAGAAACTGAGATGATAATGGTAGAGTTTCAACCAAAGTACAACCTAAGATCTAAGAGTAAGCCCAACTCAACTATTCAACCCAAGAAAATCCTTCAAAGAGGTCAAGCTTATGAACCTCCTTCGGAAGATACCGCATTACCCAACAACAAAACTAAAGTAGTAAGCACTCAGAAAACCGAGGAGGAAAAATTTGAAACTCAAACACGAGAAACCGAACCAGTGAATAAAATTACGCCTTCAACCAGGACCATGAATAATAAAGCGGTCCAGACGAATAATTCGGAGAGGAAAGATTCAAAAGTCTCAACCAAAGAAGCAGACAAGGTGAGCGGAGCTTTCAGTTTTGAAAATGAGTTAAACAAAATTAAGATACCAATCCCTTTGGTTGAATTAGCGAAAACCCCGTCTATCAGAAGCAAATTACCAAAGCGATGGGTGTCTCTGAGCTAGAAAGTCAGTCTGATGTTTTAAACTTGGAAGATGACAAACCTAACATCACCTTTGGTCCCCATTTTGAAGGGGCCAAAGACACCATTGCTCCCTTTTATATTACTCTGAATGTGTATGATCAGTTGTTGTAATTGCATGTTAGACTCCGGAGCTTCCCATAATGTTATGCCAAAGATTATAATGGACAAGTTGGGTCTCCAGATCACAAGACCTTATGGAAATCTGTACTCTTTTCACTCGAGAAAGGTCAAATGTTTGGGGATGATAAAAGATCTGGTAGTTACCCTGGCTCAGGTCCCGGTTAAGAGTATCCTGATGGATGTGGTTATCGCAGATATTCCCCCCTAAGTATGGCATGTTGTTATCTAGATCATGGGGAGCCAAGTTGGGGGGTTCTCTTCAATTGGACATGATGTTTGCTACAATTACTGTGTTCGGTGGTCAATTCACTCAGTTGTACAGAGAAACAAGATTAGCATATACAGTGAGTGATCCTCAAAACCCAAACAATTTCCCTATTTATATCGCAGACCAAGATCTGGGAAATTGGATCTTGTCTTTTGATGATGGTTTGGATGGTTGTCCGGAGGAAATTGATATAGAACAAGAAGAGACAAGTCACATGATAGAGGATCTGTGTAACACTGGGGTTTGGAAAATGTATTTTGATGGTGCTTTATCTTCTGAAGGGGTAGGTGCTGGAGTGCTTCTAGTAGCTTCCGAAGGTAAGTTTATTGTTCCTTTCTCTTACCGACTGCAGTGGGACATAGATTACACTAATAACGTATGCGAATACGAAGCACTAGTCTTAGAACTAGAGGCTACCAAGAGGATAAATATAAATAACTTAGAGGTATATGGTGATGTAGAGTTAATAATCAAACAAATAAACCGACAATACCAAGCCAAGCATCCCAGATTGAGAACATATAGAAATTGTGCTTGGGACCTCATGGAAAAATTTTTCTCATCCGTAAATGTCCACTTTATCCCTCGCGCAGAGAATTTACATGTTGATGCATTGGCAAAAGCAGCCTCAACCTTCTCTCCTCCCATGACTTTCAAATTGAAGTATCACATTGAAATCAGATACAAACCCTCTATACCAAACAATATCCGACACTAGCAGGTCTTTGAAGATGATGAACAAATTAAGAAATTTCTTGCAACAGTGGGTGAGTTCTCTGAAACTCATGTAGACCAAGAGAATCAAAATGACCCGATGTGGATCATGCAAGAGGGGGAAGATCATGAAACCTTCCGAGAAAAAATTGCGGATCATCATATGCTAGTCCTTAAGAGCAACCAGATTTTGAAAGGCTTGATTCCTTTAGAGAGACTTTTTGATCAGAACGACGTTCCTGTGAAATCCACTTTGCAGCCCCAACTAGAAGAAGTGGAGGACTGTGTTATAGGAACTGAGAAAGAATCCAGGGCAGTAAAGATATCCAAGTTCCTTCCTCCCGATTTTAAAAGTAAGTATAAAGACCTACTCAGACAGTATAAGGATGTTTTCTCCTGGACTTATGATGAGCTAAGAACATATGACGCTTCCATAATTGATCACAAGATACCTTTGAAGCCTGGGGTCAAACCGTTTAGGCAAAAGCTTAGACAGATTAACCCTATTTTGTTACCTGTGATCAAAAAATAAGTTAAAAAGCTTTTAGACGCAAAAATAATCGTACCTCTGAGATACTCGGACTGGGTAGCAAACCTGGTCCCGGTCAAGAAAAAGAGTGGGGAAATCAGACTATGTGTGGATTTCCGGAACTTAAATAAGTCGTCCCTCAAGGATAATTACCCGCTGCCCAAAATGGACCATGTGCTAGAAAAATTAGTTGGAGCAAACTGAATGTCTATGATAGATGGGTTCTCTGGTTATAATCAAATTGCCATGAACGAACAAGATAGGGAAAAAACTGCTTTCACTACACCATGGGGTACGTTCATGTATGAAAAAATGTTGTTTGGTTTGATGAATGCAGGGGATACATTCCAGAGCACTATGGACATCGCTTTCGTAGGAGAAAGAGACAAGTTCGTAGTCATTTACCTTGACGATTTGATAGTTTTCTCTAAAACCGATGAAGAACACTTGACCCATCTGAAACAGACTTTCGAAAAATGCCACATGTTTGGTCTATCTTTGAACCCCAAGAAATCACATTTTTCTATGTGGGAAGGTAAGCTTCTGGGCCATATCGTATCTAGAGATGGAATCAAGATTGATCCTAAGAGGATTGAAGCAATAAATACTATAAGTATTCCAAGAAATGTAAAAGAGATTCAATCTTTCTTAGGAACAATAAATTTTTTACGAAGGTTTATCCCCAATTTCGCTGAGATTGTCAAATTGATCATAGGAATGTTGAAGAAGGAAAGTGGAGTAAATTGGACGATCGAGGCCAGAGCATCATTCATGCATATTAAGAAATTCATAAGAGAAGCACCTGTGTTAGAAAGTCTAGATTATCTGAAAGATTTTCTTATTTTCTCATTTGCTTCTGAACATACTATCGCCGCGGTGCTCCTACAGAAGAATGAAGAGGGATTTGAAAAACCCATAACGTTTTTTAGCAAAATCCTTAGAGACGCAGAACTGAAGTATGACATAATGGAAAAACAAGCGTACACAATGGTAAAAGCATTAAAGGCATTTAGAACCTATGTTCTACATTAAAAAATAATCGCGTACGTGCCTACCAGTTCTGTAAAAGATATATTGGTACATCCAGACAATGACGGAAAAAGAGGGTGATGGCTTGCCAAAATCCAAGAATTTGACCTGGAAGTTAAGCCGACCAAATTGGTAAAAGGGCAAGGCCTAGCCAAAATCTTAGCTGAGTCAAATTTCATAGCCCTAGATATCAATTGCCTGTAGGAAGGCGATGAAGAAACGAACCTAAACGAGCTGAACGAGGAAACAAGTCCAAACAAAATCGAGGAAAAGTTCTTATCATCGGACTGGTATAGAGATATAGTGTCGTACCTGGTAACTCTAAAATTACCAAGGGACCTATCACCATCTAAATCCAAGACTTTGAAACTCCATGCAGTTAAATATTGTATTGCCAAAAGTCAGCTATATTGGAAAGACCCACTCAGCTTCCTGCTAGTCTGTTTAATCGAATCAGAAACTCAACAGGTTATAGATGAATTTCATAAGGGGATCTATGGAGGGCATCATGCTTGGAGAGCTACAACTTACAAGATTCTAAGGGCTAGGTATTACTGGCCAAAACTGTTCTCGGATGTTAATGCCAAAGTCCGAGCCTGCAACCCTTGCCAATTATTTTCCGGTAAACAGAAGCTCCCGACACTGCCTTTAGTTCCAGTCAAAATAGAAGCCCCATTTCAGCAATGGGGTTTGGATTTCATAGGTGAGATTAATCCCCATTCCAACACTCAACATAAGTGGATCTTAACAGCTATAGATTATTTTACTAAGTGGGTGGAAGCCATTCCAACCAAAAGGGAAACAGACTCGGTGGTAATTGATTTCTTGGAGGATAATATTTTGTCAAGATTCGGTTGTCCCCGAAAGATAATTACTGACAATGCCCAGGCCTTTAAATCTATGGCTATGATTAGCTTCTGTAAAAAATATAACATTGTTCTTGGCCATTCCACAACATATTACCCCTAGGGGAACGAATTGGCCGAATCATCTAACAAGAGCCTGGTGAACATAATCAAGAAAGTATTGGATGAAAATAAAAGGTCTTGGCATGTGCACTTAAAATACGCATTATGGGCAAATCGCATYAGCACCAAAAGGTCTATCGGCATTTCACCGTTTCAAATGGTCTATGGGACAGATGTTGTTCTACCCATAAACCTAGCGCTACCAGTGATGAAGTTATGGCAGGATAAAAACGAAGAACCCAATCATGTAACCAGGAAAATTAATCAGCTGATTGAGGCTCAACAACATAGAGTGGAAGTTGATGAAAAGATGCAGAAGTACCAAGATGATATGAAAGCATTGTTCGACCACAAGGCAAAGGACAGGGAATTCCTTCCAGGTGTTTTAGTGCTAAGATGGGATGCAATAAAAGAGGAAGTCGTGAAACATAGTAAATTTGACCACCTCTGGTATGGACCATTCAGGGTCTCAGCTCCAGAAGGGAAAAATTATTTCCTGTTGGAAAATATAGACGGAGAAGTCCTCAACACCCCTGTCAATGGGCGGTATCTAAAGCATTACATGACATAACAGTCGCCAGATTCAAAAAAAATAAAAACAAAAAATAAAATAAAAGATAAAAAATATATATATAAATAAATAAATAAATTTTTGTGTAGATATATGTGTATTTTCATTTAAACATTTCTTTTGATTTTCTTTTTCGTTCATAAACTTTCAACACATTTCGAATAAGATTCGCATTTGCTTTTTTACAGGATTCCAACTACGTACGAAACAAGCAGGAAAAGTAATTTGAAGGTCGGTGTTAGAAGTAATCGACATAAAAAGGTGATACCTAAGATAGTTTCATATTGTGCAAAGAAAGTGAAAGGAAAAGGTAAAAATCAGCTTTCTCAAAAAGATAGGTTATAAAAGACTGTTAAAGAGAAATCAAGGTAACTCCATTCAAACCACAATATCAGCCGAGCCGATAGATAACATAATTGTTTTGATAATCTTTGAAAAAATTTTAAACAATTTAAACGATTCACTAGATCTAAAAACAGACAGTCAAAGAAAATTATCCTCGAAATGATCTACAAGAGTCAGTCTTGAGTTGTTTGACCTCTGTATTTTCAGTCAATAAGTCACCACCTGGCATCCTTTCTGTCTTCGGTTCAACTTGTATCAAGTCACCATCTTTCCGTTTCATTACGAAGGGGTTAAAGTTTTTCGTTTCAGCCTCGTGAGTTCCAAAACAGATTGTGGAAAGAAAGCAGGTCTTCAAAACTACTCGATCCCCTGCTAAGTGAAGGAACGTTTAAAATAATCCTAACTTTCCTAGGTTTTTCAACGAAATCGGAGGATTAAATCTTGCTCAAACAGGATACCCTTAAAAGTTATTTCCCTTTATGTCCCTAAGAACGAAGATGTGGTGAAGGTCAAGGGAAGGTTGGTACCGAGTAATCAAAATAAGTTGATAGGCCTATAATGCAAAATATTACACAGATATCAACCCTGATACAAACTGATTGCCCCCATCTTCGCGCTCTAAAAAGTAAATTATAAGACAGGTGGTGAAAGGAAATTGAGAAATGATTGCCCCCACCTAGTCCAAGAGACGATGAAAGGAAATTCAAAAATGATTGCCCCCACCTAGTCCAAGAGACAATGAAAGGAAATTCAGAAATGATTGCCCTCGTCTCAGCATTTAAATGCATAAATATATTCTGAAGTGGTGAAAGGAAATTCAGTAAAAAGGGGCCAGATAACTTCACCAGGGTACTGAACAGGCTCGCTGGCAGTGAAACAATGTCTGTGATATCTGTAAGGCTGTTATACATGAATATCACTCTACTCTGGTAACCAATGCTTTCTAAAAACCTGATCCACTTCCCAAATTCGGATGAGACTTCCCAATTAAAAACATATAATCTTATTCTTTTGATGCAAGCCAAGAGCAGGAAGATCTGTTGAGTCTCCTAGGACTGTTTCAATTGTCTTAATACATACCCAATTTTAGTAGTGGGAAAGGGAAAATTGTGAAAGGGACTACAACTGTGTTTAAAAAGAGTATCTGATTTTGAAAAAAAAATTCAAGGAAAAGAACGAAGTCTTTTTCCCCCTTCGATCCTCTTGTCTCATAAAATTTCCCGCCTGATTGAATTTTTTGACTCCATTTACCCAATATTGGCACATGGTCTACTGTTCTTCCCGCCTCACAGGAAGGCGGGATCCCTAGTTGGAGTCGCCCTTGTTTTTTTTATCCTGTCACAATTTTCATTTTGATGCTTGAAATCTAAAGAGGGTTTTCTTTTTCCTCCGAGATATTTAGACCTCTGAAACTTTGTCACGTGAGTAGCGACGGTTATTCTACTCATGAAGCAAGTCCTACCTTTCATAAGAATGCTTCCTCTTTTTGTTCTACTTTGGGATCTCGCAGGTCGGATACTATAGCTCATGTAATTCACACGTCCCAAGTCACGAAACAACGAAGTCGTTTTAATCTTCCACTCAAGATAGTAACGAGGGTAAATTTTTCCCTACCTCATGATTAAGCGTTGTCGGGGTTTCGCGCCTCGACGTTTGCCAAACCCAAATTTTTTTTGTCATAGCCCCGAGAGCTGAGAACGCGAGGTCCTTTTCGGATAACCCATGTCAAGGATTAAAGGAAAAAAAAAAAAACTAACCATGGTAAAATTTGTTCTCAGTGTTTCGCCACTCGGCACTATCTTTTTTGAAAGTCACAGCATCTAAACCCCGACTCATGAAGTCGCAATGTAATTATAATGTGATTAATTAATCACTTAATCCAAGATTATCTTCCCCTTAATTAAGTCATGTTATTGCGATCTCGCGGTTTCGCAGCTCGGCATATAAATCTCCTAGAAACTTATCTCCGAAGCTCCGAGTCACGATATGGCAAAAGTAATAATTATAAAATCAATCGAGCCTCAGATCATGATTACCTTTTATTAACCAAATCGCTCTTCGCAGTCTCGGGTGTTAAAGACTCAAAATGTTTAAGAAAAATCCCCGATATAGCGAGTAGCGAGATGTTGATTAACGTTGGCGAGACAGGATTAATTAAACTAAATCAAGTCATTTCCCATGTTTCGATGCTTGCACGATTCACGAGGGAGCCTTTTTATCCATACGCCAACTGACTTTTAAATCGCCAAAATTTATGACATTAATGAGGAAATAGGGTAAATCTATTAATACAAGATTGGATTTTTACGGCAAAAAAATTATTTCTAAATATGATTAGACAGGCTTGTTTTCGAAAGGTAACGATTTTTCAAATATATATAAGAGTTGCATTTCATTATAACAAATGCATTTTCATAGCACGCAGAGCTCATCACTTCTGAGTAAATTGACTTCTGTATGTATACGCAGTTCTATCGCAGAAGAGCTAAAACGCAAGCTTCAGCCATGGCTCCACGGAAAGAAGCAAAGGTGAATGTTGAGGTTTCAGGACAAGGCTCAGACAATATCTCCGATACTTCACCCCGAAGTATCGACTCAGTCCCTAACTGGTCATTTGTTTCAGACATTCTGCAATCAGAATTGGTGGATTATTCCGACGACTCCGACGACAATGAAAGAGATGATATAACCACCAAGTACAAAATAGTCATCCAATCCAGAATGCACAGAGTAGCAACCAGGCCATGGTTGCTTCCGTATTACGACATGGTCCGATGGGCACTGGATCATGCGGACATACCAACCAGGACTATCATGAACGAGCAGAGAGTCACCATCGGGACTTTTAGGCATGAGCATCTGCAAACCATGTATAAGCTACCCACGACGTCCGACTACACATATGGCGTTGAGTGCTTGGAGGAATTCAAGGAGAAGGAGTGTGTACTGTATGAAAAAACCATGTCCAGTTTGATAAAGGATAGGGTTTCTCGCACCGCAAAGTTCAGATCTAATGACCAAGGCATTTATTCAATCGCTTCATTAGAACCGCAGTATAAATATGTGGCCATAACGACATGCTGGTTATATGGGAAAGAGGACACATCGCATTTTTTTCTTGTGTGGGTGCCTCTAATGTTTCGGGTCACAGAAGGTTTCTCCTTTAATTGGGCAAAGATTCTTTCGGATAGCTTGACCAATCGGGTCATAGAGTATCGGGAGCAGAAGGAGGCTGGGAAGGCGTCGTTGTTCTTCATGTCCGCATACATTATGGATGCAATTTGTTCTATGACACCATTTCCATTAATGAGCTAGAGTTGGACTCTGGCCAAAGAAGAACCCATACATGTATATCATGCAAAATTATGGGAAAACAAAGCAGAAAATTTCGCGTATGAAATTTTTAACAGGGTGATGGTGCCCCTGTATGTCGCCATTTTTGGTCATCCACCACCCTGGATCACGGACAACATAGTAACAAATTTGAGCAGTATCGCAGATTGGTATGTGGAGGCAGAATTTTCATACCTTAGAGTTTTCGGGGCCTCTGTTCCCCCACATGCGCTACCATTGTTCATTCCAAACAAGCTGGCTTGTCGCAAGGTTGCCCAACAAATGGTAATTGGCGGTGTGAGCAAAGAGCTTAAAGGGTACTCAAAGAAGGTATGGCCATCTTTTCCCATTTGTTTGAATTCTTATTCTTTATTAGATTTCGAGCATGCCAAAGCCGAGGCTGCAGCCCTGGAAGACCTAAATTTGGTCTCCATTGAATAAAAGAAACACGATCCACAGAGGATCGTGAGAAATCATTGTGCTAATTGCGGGCTCAAAAGATTTGAGCATGAGAATTCACCCTCGGATGACATTTTCCAAGGGGCGAGGTCCTATGAAGAAATTCTAGCCTAGATTCAATCTTTGGCACCCGAGGAAAGAGCCGATGTATTGAAATTCCAGGAACACCGACGTAGCTGTCTTCCAGCTGTGTTGCGAGGTGAGGGTCCAGGTGTTTTGGAGACAAAACAAAAAGATGTTGAAGGTTCTAAGGATGTAACTCTCGACCAGGGAAAACACCAAGGCAAGGGGGAACAAAAGAAGAATCTGGAAGCAGAGAAAAAGACCCCAGACTCATCGAAGAAACAAAATCCTGAGACAGAAGTAAAAACTCCTGAACCGCTGAAGAAGCAGATTCCAGTAGACACTCCGGGAAAATAGGAAAAACAGATCGGAGATCCCATCACATCAGTCACCCCCTTGCAATCGACACAGGGAAATATCAATGAGGGCTGGATATTCAATGAAGAGATGAGGCCCATAAGAGTAGAATAACTCCCTCCTAATGAATTTTTCTTCGACAAAAAGAGAAAGGTAGTAGTGAAAAGGAAATTTTATCAAGAAGGGGGGTCGACTTCCAAGAAATATAAGGTCATAACTGAGGGAAAAGATAAGAAAAATGAGCAATTCACCATTGAGATAGTAGGGACGCTAGGAGCGTATGCTTCATCGAATCAATTTTCAGTTGAGCTCCTAAAAAACCAACTCAAAAGAAAAAATCACCTAATTAAGACCCTTGAAGCTAGACTGGCCACAGTAGTAGAGAATGCTAAATATCAGGCGAGTGTGGGGATAGAGCAGGCCGGATTGGCAGATAAAAATGAAATAGAGATGCTCAAAACTAAGCTTGAGCAAGCACAGCTGGTAGTCCGGGATAATAGGATGCAAGCGAGCCAACAGAGGAATTTGATCGAGCAGCTGCAAGCTAGGGTGGATATCACCAAGAGAATAATGATAGACTTGGGATTTTCAAATCCTAGGCGATCGAGATTCGGAGGAGGACTTCTGCGGCACAACAGAATTTGCTCGCCAAGGTGGAAGCGATCCGGGAAAACTATCTGTTGGTCAATCAGGTTTCCGAGAACTTGTCTACCAAAGAAAGGGATGCCGAAGTGGCTCGGGTCGCCTTCCAAGAGGCGGTGATAGCCATGAACAACAGGGCTTCTGCAGGTTCTCCCAAGCTCACCATTGCAGAAAAAATCAGAGGAAATATTATGTTAAAGGAATGGGAGCATAACATCACTGAAGGCAAACAACAAGCTCAAAAGTTAACCAACTCCTTGGAGGAAGCTTTTAATTCTATAGACGATGAACTGCTGGGCATTGACAGCGGGTGTGATGTCGAAACGTTAATGCAAATGAATGTGGAAAAGATCTCGTTTGATCTGAAGGATAAAGAAGAAAGAGATTCAGTCGATATCTCTCAGATGACAATGGTGGACATAGTTCAAGTGGATAAATGCATGATCAAACCTAATGCGCAATTATGCATCATCGACATCATTAATGAACAGATGGAGGACAGGCTGCAGTAGTTAGCCCGAGAATGTTACTTCTTCAAAGCCAGCTGTCAAGTAGAACCATCGCGGCTAATATCTCAGCTGGTGGAAAGAAGTATCGCTTGTACCGAGCTCGCACAACGACAAACATCTGGCACCAAATGAAGACAGAGCATGAGAAATGGAACGATTGCACTCCTCCCTGTCATAGCCAAAATTTTGTGACTCTTGAGATTATATTTTATTTGTAAGATTGTGTAAATATACCGGAGAAAGAAGTAAACGGGGCTGTACCTTTTGGGTCGATTGTAACAGAGTTTTTTACATTTGAGAAGTTAATACAAGCAAATCTGAAGATTCTCAATTCCGTCACGACTGTATTACAAGTTTGTTTCTTTGTATTTCATAATTCATTTCATTTCATATTCATAATTGATGTGCTTCGTTATACTTTAGTACGACCACTACTATAGTGAATGAATTTTGGTTTTCTGTAATTGTTTATTGTCTTTCCTCTGCACCAGCTATCAGCGGGTGTAAGACCAATCTGCATTTTCAGAATTTTACATATATTCTCTGCTACATCGGTTATTTTCTTACATTTTCCTCTTCTGTTTATTTGTGAGATTCTCCCCTGGTGGAAGCCTTACACTATGGTCAGCTAAATGTTTTTCTCCCACCTCACACCTTTTATTAAAATATAATACAGTTACGGGAAAGAGCCTTTGATTTGCATTCCTATTTTATTCCTAAAACCGTAAATTCTCTTTTTTTTGACCAAATTGAGACAACACTTAATCTCTCTTTGAAGTATTTCCTACTTTTACTATTCCCTCATGACTGTCCCTGTACCGACATAGTCTAATATCGAACCCGGACTATCGGACCAAACATACATTACTTTAAATCTTTTCAACACAATTCTTAAAACTTCTACTAACCAGGTCGAGCTTGAATGTTCATGGGCAGCCATTGAACAAGATATAACTATCCAGGAATAGTTGGAAGCTAGACAACGCCAACGTAGAAATCTTCCCTAGTTTCCTTTGTCGAAGGTAGACATTTCTCTCTTCTCCATATTTTATCCACTTTCGGATGCCTTGACACTGTACTTTTAATCCTTAAGTACAGACTCAGGAACAACACAGCCCAAATAGATAGTCAAATAAAGTATAACCACGGAGAAGGCACCTTCTTGCGAGACAAGACAACAATAAAACTAGTACATGCAATAATGGTTAATACTTCATAAATCAATGACTATCTAAGTTCAATATATGAGCTAATGCAACAGTAAATATTGACGAAGTCAATGTTTGTAATAATGACAATAACAATATAATTTTACTTGTCAATAAACACTAGAACAATATAGCATCCAGTGAATATAATCAATCCTTGAATCAAATCAATGCATTAAATATCATTCAGTTGCTCATATATAATAGATTGCTGCATCAAGATGAAATATCCTAGGGGTGGCGTCAGCTTTTAGGGTTAGTTGTTAGTTAGGGTTTCAAGTTTATAAGGTTTGAAAGTTTGTTTAGTCACTATCACTTCAACGCTGGAGTCCAAGGATCAGTGCCTAAGGGTTAATGGAGTCAACAAGTGATAGACACAAGAGTTTGAAGGGTAGAAGTTTTCTGAGGACTAGAGGGTAGGTTTTCAAGGTGTTGCTAAAGCAGGGCCTTGAAAGCAGAAACCCTAAGAGAGAGAGAGTTACTAGGTGTTGCAAAGGCAAGGCCTTATGCTCTCTCCTCTTTCCCGGCAAACGACTAGCACAATAAAGGAATTTTAACCAAGACAAGAGGTTCTGATGAGGGAGACGTTGAAAAAAAAAGGTCTATCAACAAAACCTAGATTGGTACGGCCCTAGTGTAGTAAGCCTAGGCTAAGGATGTCTCACTCTCCTTGGCTTTAATCAGGTACGACTAGCTTGAGGAATGAAGAAAACAAATGTAGCAAAGGCTAGGCTCTATTTTCTTATTCAATGGTTTAAAGTTTCTCTGTCAGGGGACATGAGACAACAACCTACTTGTGTGATTGTCCCCTAGGGTTTTGATTCAGCAATATATAAGTAAAATGCAAGATATTTAAACTACAACCATTCAAAGAGAAGTTTTGCAGGAAAAACACTTACAATTCATGAAGAAATATCCAAGCAAACCCTAGTTGTAACACCTTCCTTTCAAAGAAACACCATAAAATGCTAAGAAAACTCCTCCTTCAAAAGTTGCACCTCACTATTTCAGCCAAACAACCCCAATAGGGTGCTAAAAATCATATCTCACCTAAGAGTGATTTGTGTTATGTTCAAAATGAGGGAAAACATCCTCAATTTATATCATCCAATGACCTTTAATTTAAAAATTAGGTCATTAAAACAGCCGACAAGGCTGACTACTGAAATCATATTGTTTCTACATTTAACTGCTAAAATAAAACCCAAATGAGCAATAAGCAGGACGTCTAGCCCCTCTGGGGGAGACGTTGGCCCTTTTTAGGGAAAATCTCAGCACTAGAAGACAAACGTTGGCCCTCATTGGGCCTCCAAGCTCTGCCACACGTGCCAAACTTCTCTGTCAAGGTACCACTCACTGGAGGTGACATCATGGCTCCTAGATGACATCTTGGGACATCATAAAGAACACATTCCAACTGCAGTGGGTCAATCCCCCTAGGCTGGGCTCAACCAAGGCGTCCTGGATGAAAACTTCCTCCTCCCTCTCGCATGAAAAGGCTCGATCAATCATCATCCTGTCTCTGCTCTTGATGAGGTCCTAGCAACCATCTGATGGGCTCTTCAGCCCCATGGAGATCTGAACTGATCATCTCCCCATGTGTATCGGTCCACTTGGTACCTGTCTGTCAGGTATGGTGCTGCACATCAAAAACTTCTCCCTCCATGGGCTCATTAGTCCTCGGGATCATAGAAATGTCAATCATATCTCATCATTAATTTTATCAAATGCATGCATAAGACCCCTAGCATATCATCTAATAGCTCAAAGACATTACACTGACCTACTATACAAAGCCGAAGAAAAGACAAAGTGCCCTGTTGGGCCAACATCCATAAGAAGAGGAAAGTTCCCAAAGGATATCATTCAAGCCATGTAATACGAGGTGGTATGCTCTAAGGATGTCCAGACACAGTGAAAACCAGGGGTAGGTATTATCCGTGGGTGCCTTTGTAGGAGGCGAGCTGTACCTGTCATGGATGCAGTTCTTTTCAAGCCCTATTGCCTTTATTGTTTCTTTTATTTATTACCTTTTCTTTCTTTTTGCTTCAAGGTCTTACCAGAGGACACTGCCTTGGCGTGGTGACCAGAGCTAACAGTGTTACCCACGAGTATTTTCACAGAAATGATAAGGCTGGCTCATGATGAGACCCCCTTTCCCTTGGCCATGCAACCAAGGGTCACTGCCCTGGCATGGTGACCAGATAATGGAAATTTCATACTGCTAGATACCTATGAACATAATGGGCTGGCTCGTGATGAGACCTCCCATCCTCTTGGCTAGGTCTTGTTTTATTATTTTTCTTCGAGTCCCTTTTGTTTCTTATCGAGAGGATTTTTATTGCCTTCTCGGGGATCCCTGGGCGAGGCATCTCTAGGTTTTATTTCCTATGGATTTTATCTTTTACCAACTGCTTTTACCTCATGGGCCTTTAGCCCCTTCTTCCCACAGGATAAAGTGTAACCCCTCAAATAGGTCATCCTAATTCTCGGACTAGGGGAATGGGATAGGTGAATGGGAGATAAGATGTAAAATGATAGTATGGTGGGAGCGGACGATGGCTCTTCAAATCCCCCATGGTGGCTAACCAAAACCTATGGATACAAGCTTTCTAGGGCACTCTGTTAATTCCCTCAACCATGGTCAAGTGGGTTAGTGTAAGATCCAAGTAGTTTTCAGAAATGTAAGGAATCTGATGCATAAATCTGAAAGTTATAATGATCAAACATGACACATACCATGATACCTGGACCAATTACCTCATGGAGAAAGAGTCTTCTCTGATGCAAGTCTAAGCCAATGGTGATGGATGATGCTACTGCTGACAGGACAGGTCTGATGAAGAAGAAGAAGGATGGGCCCTTCAGGGCCATGCTCGGGTCAATCCTACTCTCGGTATTCCATGTCTAGGACCTGTGGGCCTTGAGACATGATCTCCTAGTTATCCCATGAAATCAGGGATAATAGGACCCTTTCAAGATCAATGGAGAGCCCCCCTTTTGAGGCCACGTGACCCAAAATTTTCCCCTCATCGATCCCAAAAAAAAACTTTTTGGGGTTCATGGAGATGCCATACTTTCTACATCACTCGAAAACAATCCTGAGGTGTGAGAGGTGATCCTTTCTGTCCTTTGACACAATAGTGAGGTCATCTTGGTAGATTTCTATGATTTTTTGTATAAGATCCCTTAAGGCAAAGTCCATTGCTCTTTGAAAGGTAGCACCGGTGTTCATAAGGATAAAGGACATCCTTAGGTACATGAAGGTTCCCCAAGGTGTGGTAAACGTTGTTTTAAGCTGGTCTTCCCTTTTAAGGAGGACTTGGTTGTATCTAGAAAAACCATCCAACATGGACATCATACCCGCCCCCATGAATCTTTGTAGCAAATGTTCCATGTTCGGGAGAGGATAGTTTTCCTTCAAGGATGATTGGTTGAGGTTGCAGAAATCAACACATAAACGTATTTCACCAGTATTCTTTTGGACGACTACCAAGTTCGACATCTAAGATGAATATATAATAGGAGTTATGATACAAACGTCAACCATTTTCAGTTTCGGGCTCAGTTATTTTATGGTGATCATTTATGCTAGGAGGAGGGCACACATGTTGAGAGGACTGACAGTTTCCTAGTAGCAGATCTGCTTGGAGGATTTGAGCTCTAATAGTTTCAATGGAGAGGCATCACAGGAGAGGACATTCTTGTGGAGGGATTTCTTCATTGGGTACCAAATGATCTAGGGTGCTTCAGTTCAGTGTAGAGGGCAACAAAGGGAGAGGGTGCACCACACTTTGGGCACTTATTTCTCTAGTTCTTGTGGCAAGGCTCGTGAGGAGCTTGCTATGTATACAGGTTCCATTGTATTTCATTACTTGTTGTATCTCTTTCTTTGATCATCATTTATAGACATATATCCCAAACTGGTTTTCTCCGGGGGGGTTTTATCCAGGGTTATGTTGACCAAAAATACCTGTGTACAAAAATGCATGTGTTAGTTTCTTATATCTACTTATTATCAGTTGTAAATATCTTTAGGTGTGTTGTCCTTATTTTAGTATGCATGTACTAACTTTTGGTTACTAAAACTACATGCTAGAGCACCTAAAATTGGAAGTGCAACCGTAACAAATTAACAAGAATTTATTGAATAGTTTGTTGTCCTAAAACAACAGAAAACCATTGTTAGAAAATTGAAACTTAGAGATAATACGAGGTCAAAGACAGACCCAGTTAGCATGCTTGATAGGACCTGAAAATCTTCATGGTATTAGAGATGAGGTGGCTGATTTTTGAGCAGTTTGGACAACATATGTGTTGTCTGTCATATACATCTTCTTGGAAGATTTTTGTGGACAACCATTGACTCCTTTATTGGTTGTTAGAGGGCATATTTTTGCAAAGGACAATTGGGCAGTTTTGACACTTGAGGACAGTCTCTTTTCACACCTGCATGGACAGGAGTGAGACTGTAGTTGACAACCTATTTTCACACCTGTGTTGACAGGAGTGAGGTCGTGGTTTCGCTTGCCTTTTTTCACACCCATGTTGACAGGAGTGAGGCAACATTCCTTTACATTGGGAGCATCAGAGTGGGCACAGTTGGCAGACATGTCAGTAGCTTAGATGCGTGTGGAGGACAGGCTAGCCAGGGCTAGCAATTGGACGCTTTGGAAGGAGAGGATGGTCTTTGTCTTAGAGGACCTCGAGCTATGGGACATAGTCAAGGCAACTGTTCCTCCCATTCATGTCACTGCACCTGCCTTGGTTGCAGAGTTCAGGAGGAGGAACAATAAGGCAAAGAGGATCATTCGTGATGCTGTGAGAGATCATATTATTCCCCACTTGACTGGGAATACTTGTGCATGCAATATGTGGGCATCTTTGTGCAAGTTGTACGAGAACTCTAATGAGAACTGGAAGATGGTTCTTCATGACTGACTGAGGGGAATTCACATGCTCAAGGATGAGTCGGTTACTTCATTCCTTGGTCACTACACTGAGATCAAAGATGAGATGGTAGCCGTCGAAGAGATTGTGAACCTTAACTCTTTGGTGAGGCAAGCTATGAATAGCTTCACCAAACTGTGGGGTCCATTTATAAGGGGCATTGTTGCCAGGGAGGTTATGCTTACATGGGAGAGGATGTGGGATGACTTCTTCCAGGAGGAGTTTAGGCTAGCAGCCGAGGCTTCTAGAAAACAACAACAACAACTACAGATTTTTTAGGGTGTTGAGGACCTTACTCTTTGGACAAAGGGCAAGAAGAAGAAGGGTCCCAAAGTTGGGGCCCCACCATAGGGAGGAGAGAGCAGCGACAACAATGAGCATAGGAGATACATGAGCACAGTGAGATGATTTTCTTCTGGAGAGATGGGTCACTACGTAGGATAGTGTCCCAAGAAGAAGAAGAAGTTGTATGGGTCAGCAACGACAATAGAGATAGAGTTCGAGGAGAAGTTTGCGCGAGAGTGTGCATTCTTGACTACTATATATTCCATTACACCATCCAACACTAGATGGGGAGACATAGTTGATGAGGATAGATTGACTCACAATAGTGATTCAGAGTGAGATGAGACTCAAAGTCCCTGTACATCTTCAGAGTGGGTGACTGGTCCACCCAATATAGTTTCAGTTTCAGAGCAACCAAGTAGACAGAGAGTTTGTGCTATAACTTCAGAGCATCAGAGATTGATGAGGAGGAGTATTAGGGCACCATAGAGTCTTGAGCCTCACTTGGCTTATGAGACAAGCATATCAGGTTCTAGATCCACTTCAGGTGGAAGTGACTTGGTGAGAGGCCAAGTTGATGACTCTTGGTGAGAGACCAAGAGGGGGAGACTCTTGGTGAGATTCCAAGAGAAAGACTCTTCATGAGAGGCCAAGAGTATGTGGAAATCCTTGGTGGGAGACCAAGGTGGAGATCTTCGGTGTGATGCCGAGATCTAGGTGGTCTTGGATAGATGGAGAGTCAGTTCCATTTATAGATCATACAGATTGAGCAGATTTGTGACAGAGTCCACTTTCATCAATCGGGATACAACTATACTCACCAAGCATATGTCAGGAGGAAACCATGTCTACTATAGGGATGATATTGGTGGTGACAAGCACTTTCCTTGGTAAGAGGGAGTGTTGAGATTTGGGTACCTTGGAAAGTGGTCCCCATGTGCTTATGAGTCTCTAAGCATAAAGGGGGAAGACTATTACCCTTATACTTTACTTTCTGATTCTAATTTCACTTTGACTTAGGAGATTTAAGTCAAAAGTGAAATATGTCACTTAAGTCATAAAGTGACAATTAATTCACAATGTGGGTGAATTAATAGACATAAAGCAACTAAGGAAAGTGGGTTTCCTTAGTGAGATTTTTGGATTTGATCTCACCCATTGATTATACTTGGCTAGATATAATCTATGCAATTGATCTTTTAGGGTTGGCTCAAGGAGGCTAAAGAGAGGGTAAAGGTATTTTTGAGACTCAATTCTTCACTTGTGAGTTTTTGGAGAAGAGAAGAGGGGCACAAATCTTGAGGAGAAGGAGGACACACTTCATGAGGGTTTGAGAAAAACCCTTGAGAGCTTGAGGAGAAKCTTGTGGTTGCTTGGAGCTTGCATGGAGAGTATTTCCATGGAGTCTTAGCCTTCATTCTTGAGAGGGAGCATATCACATGGAGGAGGGGCGCATCTAGAGGAGGAGGGCACATTTGTTATCCTTCAGTTGCTCATCAGGAGAGGAGGACTTGTCAGATTGAGATGAGTTCTGATGCATAGGGAGAGGAGAGCTTGGGATATTGTTTCTGTGGAGAGAGAATTTCAGTTTCGGGCTCAGTTATTTTATCGTGATCATTTCTGCTAGGAGGAGGGTGCACATGTTGAGAGAACTGACAGTTGCCTGGTAGCATATCTGCTTGGAGGATTCGAGCTCTGACAGTTTCAGTGGAGAGGCAGCAAGAGAGAGGACATTCCTGTGGCGGGATTTATTCATTGGATACCAGATGAGCTAGGGTGCTTCAGTTCAATGTAGAGGGCAACAAAGGGAGAGGGCGCACCACAATTTGTGCACTTATTTCTCTTGTTCTTGTGGAAAGGATCATGAGGAGCTTGCTATGTATACAGGTTCCATTGTATATCATTACTTGTTGTATCGGTTGCTTTGATCATCATTTATAGACATATATCCCAAACTAGATTTCCCCGGGGGGGGTGTTTATCCAGGGTCATGTTGACCAAAAATACCTATGTACAAAAATGCATGTGTTAGTTTCTTAGATCTGCTTATTATCAACTGTAAATATCTTTAGGTGTGTTTTACTTATTTTAGTATGCATATGATAACTTTTGGTTACTAAAACTACATGCTAGAACACCTAAAATTGGAAGTGCAACCATAACAAATCAGCAAGAAGTTACTGAACAGTTTGCTGTCCTAAAACAACAACAAACCATTGTTAGACAGTTGAAACTTATAACTAATCTGAGGTCAAAGACAAACCCAGTTAACATGCTTGATAGGACCTGAAAATATTCATAACCAACATAAGTACATGTGTGAAAAGAATAAATAATAATAAAATAAATGAAATGATATTGACAATAATCAAATAAATGAAATGACTATACCATGAACTATATATACAAATTAAATAATGACAAAATTTGAAAGAATCAAAGGAGAAGGGTTAGAGATACGTTACAAAGGGCGTATCTTTGGACGCCAAATGGTTCATCATTTGAAAAATAGTGTGAGGGTGCACCATCAAAATGGCTAAGGTGGAAAGAATTAGGACCGGCCATGCCATGGATGAAATAAGACCTCAGATGTCTGAAAAATCCCTGCCCGGGATAACTCGTTGAAGACCCCTTTCCAAGTTTTATCAACTTGGTGTTTTTCTTGAGAATAGACCACCTAGGAAACATGTGTCTTTCTTTTATCAACCAAACTTTGAAGCTTGGCGAACCTTGTGAAATTTTGATAAATTTCTACATATGATTGTCATGGTGGAAGGCCAACCATTGTTTGTAATGATCTGGAATTTGTAAACTGGAAATATGTTTGGAAAAGAGTCTTGTTGATGAGGGGAGGTTTCCAAAGTGTAGTGTACTTGCAAGAGAATGTTGAACCTGCTCGAGACAAGACAATTTATCGAAACACAAACCAAATAATCAAAGGGACAAGCAAGTGAAGCTTGCTATCCTAAATTGCAACAGTTAACAAATATGTATATCAGCAATAGAATGAGTTACTAACTGCAGAAATAACCATCAAAAACATCAATTTTTTTTGGATGATTAAGCACTAAACAAGTAGATATTATTCCAATACTTAAGCACAAACTTTGATGGTAAGATAGGGCTACTAAATGAAGTTATCAACAAAATATAAAGGCAGCCCTATGGCTGTAGAAACCAATTGCTACAACAAAAATATCTATCCACCAAAATTAGCAAACAATCCACCCAAAGGATAGTCGATGTCAAGTATGTAATTCTCAAGTGAGAGAGTTATGTTAAATGAAATGTCTTAGGTCTCTTTTTATAAGAGGCCTTTAGAATTAGTTTGTTCACATATCGCTAGGGTAAAACACAATTAGGGAGGCCAACCTCCTTCAATTTCCACTTTACAATTCAATTTTTGATTTTACATAATAAAGGAAACCCTAAAGGTGACGTCATACCCCCTAGGGGTGATGTTTTGACACATAGAGCAAGTCGTTGAGCCATGTGAGGGAGTCATTGGGCCTCCAAAGGCCATGCCTCCATGGTGCAAGGGTTTCTCTCCATCAAAGTGTGTCAATACTCCATCAATTCATCACCACCATCATCAAACCCTATCCCCGAAAGTGATGTTAAGCCCTAGAAGAGGACGTTTTTACCTTCCAAGGTCAATGTTGGGCTAAAAGGGGCTAGGTCTCATCATCCAAGGTTCCTTATCTTGCCTCCAAAGACAATGTTCATCATCTAAATTCTCCCAAGGTGTGGGTCATGGTATCCAATCTGTGGTCTTCTTGCCCCAACGAAGGCCCAATCTAGGTTTTCTCCCTCCACAACGTCCATTAAATAAGGCCCTGCAAAGACAAGTGAATTCGCCCTCCAAGGGTCTCAAGTCAAATGTTTCATGCCAAGTAAAATCACACTTAATACAAGATCCACCTAAACATGTGCATCAAAACTACCTTTTCAAATTAAACAAGAGCTCAAAGACCCTATGCAACTTACCAAGTTTAGGTATAGGAGGGTTGTCATGGTGACCTATTGGGTGAATCATTCCCCAAGTCAAGGATTGTTTCTTAGGTGGAACCTCTCTAAGTCATGCAAAGAGTATGAAGTCGATGGGGGTATAACTTTTGGGCATGGGGTTCATGACATACAAGGGTTCATATTTTTTCATTTATGGGTGGCTTTGTAGAGGGTGTGTTGCACTTTCATTTTCAATGCAACCTTTTTCCAAGCCCATTTATTGCCATTAATTAATTAAAGTAAAAAACAATTGGGTACTATAAGACATGGAAAAAAGAGAGTACCACAAGGTCACTTGAAGCTATTACACAGAGTGCCATATGCATGGAAAGAAAGGGACACCACATAAGTGTACAAACCTCAACAAGCGGGACACCTATATAATGTGAGTTTTCTTTTGCAGGTCTTCAAATTCTTTTAAGAGAAATATTTATATGTTATCAAGACCTCTTCGGGAAAGCATCTAGAAGGTTATGATTTGGATTTTATATTTTTCCAACTACATTTCCCTTTGGGCCTTTAGCCCCTTCTTCCCATGAAATGAGGTACAATCCCTTCTTGGGTCAGTACACCCAAAAATCCCAAAAGATGAAGGGACGAAAATGATGAAGTATGGACAGTGATATGTATGATCTGGAATCATATGATGACTCATCAAGGAGACCTCCCAACATCAAAATTTTCCTCGAGGGTGTCCACTTACTAGGGCACAATGTCAAGCACCAAGGTGAAATAAGGAAAAGTGCATACTTTCCAAGCAAACATTCTATAAAAAGAGAAGCTGTAATGCAACATATTCAAATGCCTCATGGTGCAAGACCCACTCTCTTCCAGAAGCAAGTTGATGTGATGAATGCCACCATGATGAATTAGAGAAGTATGGTGGTGAAGCGGTCTTCATCTGTGTTTGTAGACACTGCCAGTCAATCCATCTCTCGACACTCCATGTCTGTAACCTGAGGGCTTCGAGACATCATCTCCTTAGTTATTCCTAGAAATGGGGGATAACAGGCCCCAACTCCACACTCTTGCTTCATTTTCGGACACTTGAGGACCGCCTTAGAGCTCTTCAAGCTAAGAGGAAACTTTCCTCACTCCCACCCACATATAAAATCTTCTTTGATGTTGACCTCACCAATCCCAGCATGTAGAACTCAAATTGTCTAGGGACCGAGTCATTGTAGCGCGGGAAAAAGGTAAATGTGTTTTTATTGGAGACCTCAAAGTAGTCATCCGTGATTTGGCTCCTCCGGGATACTCCCACCCCTGGGCCAAATGACGGTCTTGTTTAGCTGGGGAACAGGGTAGGGGTAGCGGACCCACCATCTCCATTGGTTGTTGAAACTGTAATGGTGCTTTTTGGTCCTCATTGGGATTGCTTCGGGATGCAGTTGGGTCCTGTGACATCCTTTTCCTCACAGAGATGCATGCAAATCCCATGTGGACTTCACCACCGATACATGGATATCATTGGGCATGGTGTTGTTGACATGAGACCAGATCTGATAGCATCAAGGATATAGGGGTTTCACTTGTCTTATACGATATTCTCTCCAGAACAGGGTTACTATTTTTTCTGCAGATGAGTATTCCATATGTTTGTGGGTCCGGATTCATCGGAACAACCCCCTCCTCTGAGATATCTACATTGCAGTTTGCTACTTCCCCCCAGCTTCGTCACACTTTGCACTTCATAGGGAGTTTGAGGGGGAACCTTTCTCTGACCTTTATGCAGACACCTCCCACTATTCCACCCTTGAGGAGGTCATTCTTCTGGGTGACTTTAATGCTCACACCAAAAACCTACAAATATCTCTTCATGACAGTAACACGGATGCGCTTTGTCTCCAGGAGTTAGAGCCAGAGTCAATGAGTCTTCATTGGAGTTCACAGGATAGATATGTGCCCCTCACAGGTTATGAGAAATGCCTTTTGCAGCTAGGGGAATCCCATGACTTATTGATCATAAACGGGCTCCCTTGTTTCCCAGGCTCAGATCCTCCACAGTGGGGGGGCAAGTGTGGTTGATTGTCTTGGTCAACCTGGATCTCCTCCCTCTGGTATACCATGCACTCCTCACCTTCTCCCTCTCCATAACCCCCCCTCCCCAACCTACCCCACCACCTCCCCGCACCACATTCCTCTTTGATAGAGATTATGTCGATTCCTATACCACCCGCCTTCAGGAATTCCCCCCCCTATCTCCCACTTTAGATTGCTAGTCACCACCACAACCAAATACAATATTATTTCCACGACTCTCATGGAGGCAACACTTGATTCTTATCCCCACTCCACTCGTCAGCATATCCATAAGCCTACCCCTAGATCTTTCCCTATGAATCGTTGGTTCGACGACGAATGAAAATCCCTCCACAAGCAGATATGGATTTCCCTCACTCACAACCCATCTTCCTTCCCCCAACTCTGCAAAGCATATCATCTACTCCTTTGTTGTAAAAAGTGATTGTTTCTCTCCAAGAGGAGACACGAACTCTGTGAGGTCCTTCGCCACTCCTCGAAAGCCTTATGGCATGCCCTTTTTCCCAGACACCAAACCACCCCACTTGACCTTGACCCCTAGGACATGTTCTCCCATACCACTTCCCTTTATGATATCCCCAGACAACCTCCCACCTGCATCTGTTCCTCCCCCTCCTCTTGCCACCTCTTTTCTAAGCGGGATATTAGGAGAGTAGCGAGAGCTATGAGTACCAACAAAACAATAGATGAGGAAGGGCTTCGGGCCGAGTTCCTTAAGCAGGGTATCCGATCTCTTGAGTATTATATTGTTGATCTATTTAACCAGGTGGTATGCTCAGGATTTCCCCTCTCCTGGACACGACACATTATACATCCAATCCATAAATTTGGGAGTAGTTCTGATCCAAATAATTATCGGACTATCATGGTGGGTCACAAATTCTCCAAGATTTATGCCACAATCTTACATCAGTGGTTCTCTGAAGAGCTGGAGAGACATCATCTCAGGGCTAGAGGGTTGATTTCCACCTAGACCACCAGACGATTGAACACATCTTCACACTCTGAGCCATTATTAAGGAGGCCTGTCATCGCTCTTCGAAGGTCAACACTTTCTTTGTAGACTTCCAAAAAGCATTTGACACTATTCTGAGGGAGGCATTACTTCATAGGCTCCATGACATTGGTATATTTGAGACCCTTCTAGTGGCCATTATGAGGTTGTATGAGTCAGTATCTAGTTGACTTAGAATGGCACATGGTCTTTCAGACTTCATTTAGAGTACCATCGGGGTTAAACAAGGGTTCCCTCTCTCACTGACACTCTTTGGGATTTATATTGATGAGTTGGAGTCCTACCTTCATGAGCATATCTAGGAGGGAGATGGTTTCCTTGTACATCAGGGGTTGATCTCCCTACTCTTATTCGTCGACAACTTGGTTTTGATGGCCTCCACTCTCGAGGGCCTATAGAGATAGATTGATGCACTGGCCAGTTTTTGTGACCTTCGACAGCTGACAGTCAACCTGGGTAAAACCTTAGTCACCAGATTCGGCGAATTTGAACCTTCAAGTTTGAAATTTGTCGAACTTCAAGCGATTTCAAACAAATTCATTTAAATTCACCTTTAAATTCACTTGGTATTGGAGAGGTTAGGCTCTGGAAAGGTTTAAGGTGAAAAAAAGGTAAAATAAATCCTTCGCATAACATTTCCTCTCACGGACATGATGCCAACTCTCACAGACCAACGCCGAGTTAAACCACTAGTTTCGGTAATGGGCTATGACTATCGTACGTAGTAAATCCTCCGCATAGCTACTAGTTTCGGTTATGTACAATAGGTTACAACCTACCACTGACCAGTGATGACTACGGGGCTACGACCTACCAGTCTTGGCTATGGGCTACGGGCCACGACTACACCAATTTTTATGTTTTTTTAAGGAAATAGTTATTTATATATTTTTTATTTTTCTTACTAAAATTATAAAGTTATATAATGTATAGATTATAATATATTATAATTTATATAATATATGTTATATAGTATATATAACATATAATTATTATTATATAATTTTCCAAGTTAATATATTTATTATTATTTTATTTTTTAAAATAAATTTATTATATATATACATACATACATATATATATATATATATATATATATATATATATAGATAGATAGATAGATAGATAGATAGATAGATAGATAGATAGATAGATAACATTCGAATTTAATGCTGAACTTTATCAAAAAAAAAATTAAGGCGAATGTTTCCCAAATTTCATTGGTGTCGAATTCGAACACGAACGTAGTGACTATGGGTTAAACCAAGGTTCTGATCTTCAATGCATCAAAGAGCTCCCTTACAGACTTACATTTCCATTACAAGGGGGTAGAGATTGAGATCACCACAACATACACTTATCTGGGTGTACAATTCATGGGGCCCTGTTTCAACAGTGACATGCCCTTCTACCTAGGATCAGTAAAGGGTACGGTTCCATGGCCCTCATCGAGAGATGATGCTTCTTGGGTCACTTTCAAGACATCTTGTCCAAAATCAACCTCATGGAGGCAATTATCAGACCCACAGTTCTGTCGATCTTGTTATAGACAGTCTAGGCCAAGTTGGAGGGGGTCTAGACTCTACTTCTCATGTGTATCATCAGCTACAAGAGAACGGTTCCACAACCCATTATTCAGGTAGAGTTTTGCGTCCACCCATTCTGCCTTGAGGTCATTTTCTGCCTGGTCTCTTTGCTTCGTAGAGTTAGATCTTTTCACGACTTTACCATCGGGAGAGAGCGGTATCTCTAACTAGCTCTTTTCTCATCAGAGGCTCTTGCTTCAACTTCCCCTTCAGGTCGTGCTCGTGGTTGGTTCTCAGAGGCATCTCGAATCCTCCAGTCAATGAATATCTCCCCAGAGTGCCTCCCACTATTTAGTTTCCATCTCTTGTCGACTAGACAAGTACTTAATCAAGCTACCAGAGAGGACATTTACAGACTCTGCACTCAGGTCACTTGGACCTCGCCTTTGGTGAACCCGGGTCTTAAGATGTCCTTCTATCTAGAGAATTTTTGGAGTTGCAAGATGGCATCATAGTCCACCCCTTGTATACACACAAACATTGGATGCACTCACTAAGGATTCCTTTCGGTTAGCTCTAGGTTGGATCCCATCGGCTCCAGATTAAGACAGATCACCATATACCATGATCCGATAGGATCTACTAGATGTGCCACTTACAGGAGCTAGAGATAGAGATGCACCTCATCTTTAGGTGTCCTATATACTATGAGATCAAAGGACGCTACCATTGTCTATATAGGGACTCAGGGGGCTCACTCTCTACCTTCTTCTAGTACCAAGACTAGAGAAGCCTAGCCCTCTTCATCAGGGAGATATTCTGCCATAGATCTCAGTTCTTTCATGCCACACCTTGCCTTGGGATGACTAGGACGATCACCTCTTACTTTCATGCTGACCCATCAGCTGGAGGGTTGAGTCCCAAAGCACACTAGATAGTAGACTAGTGAGACCTCGTGTCTCTCTTCAATCTCTCCCCCACGGAGATAGATCATCATCATTGAGACTAATTCAGAAATGTTGTAGGACACATCAGCCCACACATTCTCAAAGAGTTAGAGGGACTATCTCTAGACAACTCAAGAGCAGGATACCTCTCGTTTTTCGGACCACCTCCTAGTTTCAGACGAGCTACCAGAGTTCTATTCAGACTTTCTTTCTTTTGGCCTCATATGCTAGGAGTATTCCCCGCTCCTACATCCCCACTAGGATCATACAGTTGGACCTCCTGATAGTCCATGAGGACTGCGACAGGGAGCCAATGCCCAGTTCCCCCACCTTGCCCTCGGCCATTCGATCTGGGAGACCTTGACAGCCTAATCGTCAAACACCTCTCTCTCTCTCTCTCTCTTATCATAGTTATATACTTTCTGAGACTAATTGACTATCGATTTTTTTATGTTATTTTTAGCATTTTCGGTATTCTCTAGGAGTTACATTTTCACTCCCACATTGTAATCATAGTTGATGTAGCTCTCAATCCCATTGACCTACTTTTTTGGTCATTTGTTGGACATTAATAAAATTATCTTATCTTATCTTATCTTGCAAGAGTGGTGGAAATTTATTTTGCACTATTTTCCAAGACTGCCTGGCATAGGGGAACTCCCAAAAGACGTGCTTGACTGTCTCCTATTTATAGTTGGAGGCACTTGTCATCTGTTAGACCAATTTTTGCTAGTTTGCATTTAGTGGGAAAACCTTGGTATTTTGACCAACCACATGTAACACTCTAAGCTTGTAGGATAACCTATATGACCAGACGTTGTTGAGTCTGGTGATCCAACAGAACTCACTATGTGAGCTTCCCCATCTCTTATTTAAAAATTGGAGCCAGTTGGGTCTTCTTGTGCATGAGAAAGTATATTTCCTACTACTGTACTCTATCAGAAAATCATAACCAGTCACTCCAAATCGGACCTTCCACTAAGGTAAGTAATTGTAACTTTCTGATGATGACTTCTTTCTGCTATCTTAAATGTTCAAGTGACTTTAAGACCTGATGATGGGGTTATTGAAGTTTACCAGAATACCTATGAAGACTGTGGGGGTGGTCATTTATACAGTAACCTGACAACAACTTTTCTTAAAACTAAGTTTTCTATTTGTTGATTAAGTTCTTGATTGTGAATGCATTCTGTACGTTCATTACTTTCTTGGGTTTCATTAGTCTCAGAATCATAAATTTCATGGGTTGAAGTTTATATTTAAAAAATCTTGAACTTTGAATGGTGTAGCTCCTTAGAATGTAGGGTGCTATCTTTGATTCTTGGTATAATTTGAAGTTTTCGATTGCCTTGTAAGAAATTGGTGCTTTCATAGAGTTTCATTGCCTGAAATGCACTTGGAGATTATATCAAGGGTGAGTTTTTCCCCTCCAAGACATAGCTTGTTGTTTTCTTAAATTATTAGTTTTAGTGGAGTGTGTAATTTACTCTATGTTGGTTATATATTTTTGTTGAAAATCTCTACCACATTGCCAATAATTATAAACCATAGTTGAATGGTTGCTGGTAAAATCACTTTCAGTAAAACAACCACAATGGGGAGTTTTAAGTTTAAATGGATTATCAGTATTATGATAATCAATCCAATCCACAACATAGATGCCCTTAATTTGGACATAAATCCTATTTGTTTCTCTCCTACTATAATACTTTGGAAAACATACAGTAGAGCACGTAACCTGCTTTAATTTGCTTATAGTTTTTACTCTTGCTTTGCCTGTATTCTTTTTTGTCAAAAATTTGGCATGCAAGGCTTACACTACAGTAGAGCACTAACCTGCTTTAATTTTCTTATAGATTTTAGTCTTGCTTTGCCTATCTTCTTTTTTGTCAAAAATTTAGCATGCAAGGCTTATGTTTACATTATCAAGAAAATATGTTTTATCCTTAGGATGATACTTGCTGGAATTGGGCTGGTTGATCAATAAGGACCTTGCATGCCTTACGTTACGGTCAATGCAATAAAGTATTTGTGTTGTTGAGTTCCTAGGTGAACATGTCTATTGATGATAAACAACTCTTTGGTTGTTGACAGGTACAACATGCAATAGCTAATGTTGATTTAAGTGCCAAAGAATATGCTTATCATGCATGGCTTGGGTACTACAATTCTGTGAAAGCTATTGGCCGAGATAAAACACGACTTGTTGAACTTGCAAATCAATTCAGCCACTCAATTGGCTTGGAACAACAACCAAAACTATTGAGGAAAACTGCGGTAAAATTGGGTCTCAAGGATATTCCTGGACTTCGGATAAAGAAAAAATAACTTCCTTCCTTGGTGACACATGATGGTCGCTCCATTGTATCATTTTGTTGTAGTCTAATTCAATTGCTTTGAGGCTTTTCTAGTCTTTTTAATGAGCTACAACCTTTCACTCATTGGCCTGTCTTATTTAGCCATGAATACTGAGCTTTTCATGTGACAAGAGCAAAGCAACAAATTGAATGTAAATATAGCCTATCATATCATAATATCTCAGGTCTACTGCTGAATGTAAGGTATTATTCTTGCCAATAGACTAGTGGTTTCGGAGATCCAACTGCAACCTGTAATGTTGGAATCCAAATCCCTTACATTCTGTTTATTGGAATGCGAACAAGTTATATATTTTCTGAGTTTGGCATTGATAGTTGCATATAATTGGCAAGGATGGAATTATATCTTTGAGCTCTGAGCTTTACCACTTAAAAAGTGGAAGAAATGTTAGTACCAGAAACAAGTCCATAGTGATAGAAAACATGGCCTTGCCCTTGGTACTTGAAACGAGTCCTTAGCGATAAAATACATGGCCTTGCCCCCACCCAAGGGAAGTCTAACGAAGGTAAGAAGCCAATAATCTAGCTTGTGATGTCTATTAGTAATTTTAGAGCCTTCACCTTGGAAAATAATGCAATTGCATGAAACCATTTTCCTCTTGAATAGTTACATAACTTCAATAATTCATTTTATTTATAGAAATAGAAAGTTCTTAAGAAATCAAATTTCCATCATATGCAGTGTGTGTACTTTCATTAAACCTAGATAGTTCTATAATTCATTTTATTTATAGAAATAGAAAATTCTTAAGAAATCAAATTTCCATCATATGCAGTGTGTGTACTTTCACTAAACCTGGATAACTGTAGAGTTTCATTGTGTTTGTAATTGCATCTATAACCCACCCCTAACCACACCAAGCAATAAGGTTAATGTTGATTGATAAGGTAGACAAACATGCAGGTGTGTGTGTGTGTACTTGTAGATGGAATTAGGTTCCTGCAACATTTTCATTTGGTTTATTAAACTTAAGATTTACTTTAGTTTAGGGTTTCAATAAAACAAATTTCAAGCCTATTCAAGTTCAATAGGAATACATTTGCCAAATATTTGAAAACTTTTCATCTGAAATTTCTTCTTTGCTAGTGTTCTAACCATGATTTGATTTTGTGGTTAACAAAGTTGTTTCTCTCTAAAAAAAATATCATAATGCTGCAAAGTTTGTGCTAGATCTAGTGTTAGTGACATGTGACCAATAAGCAGTTAAAACAACATCATGGACTTGCGATATTATAAAATTATGTATGGGGTGTGATATAATACACGAGAGAGGTTTGACAACCTATATCGTGTTGGTCAGATTTGTGGTATACTTGCAGTTTAATATGGTATGTTATTCTCTCTAATCTTAGTTGTGATGTATGTATACATCACAAATTCTCAATGGTGTTAGAGCTTGTTATCCACCAAGTTGCACTAGGATGTACTTGCAGTTGCGCCACCAAAGATTGAGCAAGCAGTTGCTCAAAATTATGTATGGAGTGTGATATAATATGCGAGAGAGGTTTGACAACCTATATCGTGTTGGTCTGATTTGTGGTATACTTGCAGTTTAATATGGTATGTTATTCTCTCTACTCTCAGTTGTGTTGTATGTATACATCACACATTTTCTCAATGGTGTTAGGGCTTGTTATCCACCAAGTTGCACTAAGATGGACTTGCAGTTGAACCGCCAAAGATTGAGCAAGAAGTTGCTCAAAATTTAGAGTTCAGAAGTCCAGTCGGTCAATTTGACCACCTTTCCGCATTTCCATAACTTGTGGGGCATTGTAATAAGATGAGATTGACATGATGATTTTGTAAAAGGATTGGCTTCCTAAGACTTGATCATGAGTATATACTTTAGTGTTTTTTTTCACTTGTTAATTATTTCTTACCTGTTCATTTTAGGCGAGTTATAATTTCTAAGTCTTTTCACTCAAATAAGTATGTAATGATGGTGAGGACTTAGCATGGAAAATCCATGTCTAGTGTCTAAATGTTTATATTACCATGCTAGGTCATCAATATTGAGTCATATGGAAATTGCGCCAAGTCCCCCTTAGGTTTTTTAATGTTCTGAGTCAATAATTTTTTTTTCGTAAAACGATATTTTTTAATTGTAATTTGGTTGTAAATAAAAAACTAGTACTAGGAGACATCATATGCCTTGATGTTAGTGAATGCAGCTTGCTCTCTTGTTGAGGTTCCACAACCAACTGATTGATATATGTGATCTTTCCATGGAGACGTTTCACTTGTCCTTAGACACTATCTGTTGATCCCATGCACTTAGTTCCATTTCTGTTAAAGCCAGTCAAGCCCCTTTGGACTAGCCTACCGAGACTGATATGAGCTCTAGATACAAGACATAGAGAGCGAAGCTATAGTATGAATCTTACCGTGTCAGAACTAAAGGTCTTAGAGCATGCCATTTATGTAAGTTTCTCTTTGGGATATGCCCTTGTAGCCAGGGAGTAGCCCGCTTCCTAAACTCCTGAAAAATCTTAAAAAATAAATGACTCAGTTGGTTCGCCCGCTCCTATATCCATTTCATGAGCTAGGTTAAGAAGTTGGGAAATGCAAATGGTGGAATAGATGTGTTCAAATTGGGCTTGGCCCCACTAAATGGTGGCGATCTAGGAACTGCCTTATTATACATATGCATAATGTATGGGAGACTTCAATCTCACTTTTTTCTATTTTGAAGCTGCTGGCCCATCAGAAAGCTTATAGAAAAATGTGAAGGTTTATAATTAAGAAGAGTGGCCAGGGACACCCATGAGCGACCAGCCTGAAAGGAATTCTTTAAGAGCCATACTTCCTTGTGCCAGAAGGATTCTATCTACCTCCTCCTTAACAAAGGCACCATTACCGCACCATAAATGCACCATTCCCATGGCTGAGCAAAGGAATATAGTTCTGGGTTAGCTCCAAATAATAGAGAAAACCTTGCCTGGGGTAAAGAAAGTTGGTTGAAGGTTCTTCTTCCGAAGGTGGCATGGGTAGAGCCCTTATATATGATACCCCACTTTCACCTGAATAGGTCAAGGATAGGATGAAGCCCATGGAGGTGGATCCAATTCCATATGCTTTTTGTGGAAACCAGATCCTGAGGTCTAGGAGACCAGGAACCCAGAAATACCTTGTAAAGTGCAAGGAAGGGTGACATTTCTTCTTATCGTTGCACTTCTTTGCATGGGATTGATGCCCAAATCTAAGGTAGAGAAGATTGGGATTGGGGTATTCATTTTTGAACTTAGAATACCCACTTTACCTAAGTATCCATTTTGTGAGTGAGAGTTATTTTAATCACTCAAAATCAATTTCTCTCATAAAAAGACAAAAAATCAATAAAAATCAGCGAACCTATTGTTTAGGAAACATGTCTTAGACATGATTTCCTCATGTCTTGAGTTCCAAAGAGAGGTGGCGAGCTATCTCGAGTGGAAGGAAAGTCACTTTGTTAGGTGGACAAAAGTGGAGATCCCAAAGTTGGGACTCGACCTCCCTTGATGAGATGGCGCATTTTGGGAGGAGGGGCGTCAATCCCAAGAGGTATGACTCGCCCTCTCCACCTACCACTCACATGTGGCAAGTTTTCACTCCCACACATCTACCTCTTGGATGGCAAGTCACCTCATCTTGTAGATAGGTGTCGGTCCCTCCCATGCTCATCTTGCCATGCACCCTCTCCACTTGTCATCCGCCCTTCATTGGGATTGTCACCCAAAATTCTTTATAAGCAAGTCGACCCTCCTCTTCTTGGCTAATGGGAGTTGGACTATGCTTTTGTATGATCTATTGTAATACTTGTGTGCTATTGGAATGAAGAGGAAGACTTTGGAGGTCTAATCTATGGTGGCTTGGCTCATGTATGGATGAATGTCATGTATCTTATGAGGTGATCTTGTTCAATTCTTGCGTATATACATTGTTAATATTGAACAATTGTAGGGATATTGTTATTTATTTGGGTAGGGTTATTAATCTTTTTGCATTCTTAATCTTATTGGTTATCTACATTAGAAGTTTAATGTGCATGCTTTGTTTTTGTTTAAACTAACATGCCATTTGAAGTTCCTGTGTAGGTGACACCGAAAATTTAACAATTATTTACAAGTTTGGTGACATTCTTCCCTCTTCATTCCATCAAAGAGAATCCATTGCCCTTTTTTGTCTCCTTTTGATCGCCCTCTTTAGGTTGGGGGCATTTTTCAGGGTCTGATGTATACCCTCGGCTCCATGGTTTTGGTTTCAAAGTTATTGTTGTCGAGATTTGAATTTTTGTTACCGGGATTCAGGGTTTTGGATCCTCTCTTTTTCGAGAAGAATGTATACCACTCTAACCTGATCCATCCTACTTCTGGGTTTTCATTGGAGGCTTTCAATGATGTTTTCTCTCGACAAGGTTTTTTGGGGGTTTCCCACTCATGATTGCAGCTTCTCTCTCTAGTGATGTTGGTTTGTTCAAGGTTTGATGTATGCTCAGAGATCGGGGTCTTTATGGAGGGTGTTGGTGTCTCTCTCTTCCTCATATCAGTTGGAGGGTTTGGCTAGAGCTTTGAGGTCCTTTCTAAGGGTGTGTAGTGTTGATGCGTTGAAACTTTGAGGTCCTTTTCGAGGGCGTGCAACTTTTTGGTTTCTCCATTTTTGGTGTTCGTAGGAAGGGGTTTTATGGTGTCATTTCCTTCTGGTTTTGTTGATGTGAGAGCTTCATGCCGCTTTTATTAGGTCCTTCTAGCATCTGGGGTCTTCTTTGGGTTTGCTTTCTCGATGTGTCTTTCATGGAGGGGTTTCTTGTTCTTCATTGGTTATATTCCCAGTTCACTTATTGTATATTTCTTTGTGGCTAATGAGCTAACTTATAGGCCCCTTTGGCTTTCAATTTTCTAATCACTTTACCCATGGTTGGGTTGTGCTTAAGGCACCTACAAAATGTAATTTGGTTCTCTTCGGATGAATAGAATTATGCCTTTTTTTTCGTGGAATTTTTTTTTTGCATAAGTTTGTCCAAAGTCATTTTGGGCATCTTTTGGGATTGTTTGTTGTCTATTTTTTGCAAATTAATGGATAACCAAGGGGAGATTCTATCAATTATTGGTGGAGTTGGAGCATTCAAGACCCTCAAGAGCACTTTTCCCCTCAAGAAATAAACCTTTCCAAGAAAACTTGTAATCTTGTGATCCAGAATTATAAGAATCACAAGCCTTCACAAAAAGAAGAAAAACATTGTAATCGAAGTAATAAAATAAGTGGGACACATAGTCCCCACTTTTCTTTTACCTCGGTGTCATGGTTTGATTGATTTTGTGGTTTGTTTTTCTGCTCAAGTTTTTCAATTTCACATCTGAGGATAAACTAAAAGTAACCTTAAATCTATCATAAACACCACAATCTTTTAGTTTAGATTTTTGTTTTTGCAAAGTAGTGACTACTTGCTAGATTAGTTTCAATTTCAGTCTTTCATTTTCACAATTTTCAAATTTTGCAAATAAACCAATCTCCTCAGCTCCCCTAAGTAAGTTTTATGCAGAAAGGAGCTTGGACAATGTGGATTTAGTTTAATTAGGACAATCATTTATTTTATTGCAATTTCAATTTGGCAAATAAACCCATCCCCTCGGCTCCCCGGTTTACGCTCTGAACCCTTGTGAGCCTAGCTCGATCTAGGGAACTCATCAAAACTGAGGCTGGTCAATGTGGATTTAGTCTAATTAGGGAAACCCTCCAAGTTGCTATTACTTTAATTGGAAACAACATAGAGATCGTGTGCGAAGTCAGACAAAAACTTTGAGATCTAGGTTCTCCTCGTGTTGGACCTCCAACATCTCTATTGAACTTGTTGGTGAAGTCATTTGGGATTTGACAAGTTCTCAACAAATTTCAATTTGAGGAATAGTCTTTTAGAGGCAAAATCTAGAATAACTTTATTTTCAGTAACACTTTGAATACAATGCACAAGTCACTTTCACATTAATCAACCCTTAATAAATTTGCAACAACACTTGCAATCTCCATTTCATTTACATTTTGCATAAATACTTGGCTATATTGCAATAGTCTATTTGGCAATTTGGCATTGGACTCTTTACTTCATTTTAAAGCCACTTTACTTCAAGTTGTTATAAAATAAACTTTTACATTTATCTTGAAGTATCATTTTGCTTATCAATTTTCATTTCAAAGCACTTGTACTTATCTTAAGATTACATCTTTCTTGAAAGTTTTTTATATGCTTTGAATATCTTTACTGTAAGCAATTTCATTGATAATCATATATGTTGCTAGTGTAGATCTTGTATCTTGTTGTTGATTCAAATAAATTCCTAGATTTCATTTTAATCTTAGACTTAGTTTTCAAGCCTTGGATTTTTCTTTAGGGACTACCCCCCCTTGGCTTCACTAGGAGTTGGCCTAGACAGAGGAGTTGAGGATCAGGTGACAACACCGTGACTCGATACTTTCCCCCAAGAACACACCCAGTGGATTGAAAGTTTTTCCACATTAACCTAACGTGTGTATAAAGGCAACAACATTCTTTGACGTCGTTTTCGTGGATAAATTTTTCTATTCCTGGAGTATGACTTTTGATTTTGTTTTTGTATTTTGCTTTGTCCTTGATGCTTGTTGTTTATCGTAAATAGACTCGATCATCTGGTGACTCCACTTAATTCAAATTTGACTAAGTACTCTACAAGAAGGAACTCACAAGGATTGGTTGATTTCATCCCTGAACCTGAAAAGKTTTATAAGAGGAGGTTAGCCAAACTTGCTTCTCATAGAATCCTTGATCAATTAACATCTGAGTCCATTTTTTATATACACTTGMTTTTTGATAAATATTCTAGTTTAATTTTTAATTTTGCAAAAGTWGAAATGGATGATTACTTTAKGSCTCTTGATTTTTYTGCTATTAATGGTTATCCTCATGTTATTCTAGAAAAAACTATAGAAAAATTACMATATTTTCAAGGAAATAATGCTATCACTRTTAAAKCTCACAACAAAGCATTTTATTTATGCATTAATAAGTGGCRTAGTGGTGCAACTCACAACCATTAAGATATCAAGTTGAAATYTTTTGCCTTATCCTTAGAATAATATGTTTCTAACTGGTTTTCTAGTTTGGATGATAATAAGTATGCCACCATCAAAGATCTGATAGCAAGATTCATGGAAAGATGGGGAGATAAGAAAAAACATCGACATTTGTTGGCAACCCTCCATAGTATTAAAAAGAATGAAAACGATACCATAGAGGAGTTCAACAAAAAATTTAATGAGTTGGTCACAAGTATTCATACTGATTATAAGCCTCAAACTACATCCATTCTCATTTATTATATTGAGGCTTTAAATGGGGAAATGAGATACCAACTCAGAGATAAAGAACCAACAAATCTTAAAGCTGCGCAAGAAATAACCATCAAAATTGATAAGAACATGCAAGCTTCTGGAAAATCTAACCTTCCTGGTTTTACTAGAGGCAATACTTCAAAGCAGTCAAATAATAAAGAAAAGGCAGTAACATCAGAGAATAATGATGCTTCTCATGATCCTCTAAAATATTTGACTGAAATGATGAAAAGAATGGAATCTAATCATGCAACTCAGCTTAGTGCCATGTAAAACAGATTGATAGCCATGGAAAGAGCCCAAAATAATAGATTTCATCCTAGACCCAACAATGAAAGGTGGCAAAGAAAAATTCCTCCTCAAGACCAAAGGCCATCTAATTAGTTGGAATTTACAAATGTTGTGAATGAAGAAGCCCCTCCTGAATTTACAAATGTTGTGAATGAAGAAGCCCCTCCTTACTGCAGAGCTTGTGAGGATTTCCATGAAGAGTTCACTTGCTCATTTTTTTTCCAAGTCAATGAGCAAGGATTTCCTGAAACAAACAACTTTGTTGGGTATCCAAGACACTCTGATCATATAAACAATGTAGTCAAACCACTTGTGTTATCAACAAACTATTGGATACAAATGAAAGAAAAAAGTGAAGATGCCAACAAGGTGGTTGAAGAATATGACAATACAACTGGATTACATGGTAAGAAACCTACAACAGAACACATCTTGGAAATGGCTAGACACAAAGGAGTGACTTATCAAAGGAGGGGGAATGATAATACAAACAAGTCATATCAAAACATTCCCAAAGTAATCTCTCCTCTAATTGCAGATTTAAGTATTGACTTAGGAAATTAGATTTCAAATGCCAAGGTTTTGGTGTCAGTACCAGAGCTCATCAAGATTCCTTCACAGAAAGAAAATTTGTTAAAAGCCATTAATGCTTGTAATGATAAAGGTGTTATCAAATATCAAAAGGAGCATCATGAATATCTACCTGTTGTGTTACACAATATGGATTGCTTTACTTCATTTTAAAGCCACTTTACTTCAAGTTGTTATAAAATAAACTTTTACATTTATCTTGAAGTATCATTTTTCTTATCAATTTTCATTTCAAAGCACTTGTACTTATCTTAAGGTTACATATTTCTTGCAAGTTTTTTATATGCTTTGAATATCTTTACTGTAAGAAATTTCATTGATAGTCATATATGTTGTTAGTGTAGATCTTGTATCTTGTTGTTGATTCAAATAAATTCCTAGATTTCATTTTAATCTTAGACTTAGTTTTCAAGCCTTAGATTTTTCTTTAGGGACTACCCCCGCTTGGCTTCGCTAGGAGTTGGCCTAGACAGAGGAGTTGAGGATCAGGTGACAACACCTTGACTCGAGACATTCCCCCAAGAACACACCCAGTGGATTGAAAGTTTTTCAACATTAACCTGACGTGTGTATAAAGGCAACAACATTCTTTGACGTCGTTTTCGTGGATAAAATTTTCTATTCCTAGAGTACGAATTTTGATTTCTTTTTTGTTTTTTGCTTTGTCTTTTATGCTTATTGTTTATCATAAATAGAATCGATCATTTGGTGACTCCACTTAATTCAAATTTGACTAAGTATTCTACAAGAAGGAACTCACAAGGATTGGTTGATTTCATCCATGAACCTGAAAAGGTTTATAAGAGGAGGTTAGCCAAACTTGCTTCCAATAGAATCCTTGATCAATTAACATCTGAGTCCATTTTTTATATACACTTGCTTTTTGATAAAGATTCTAGTTTAATTTTTAATTTTGCAAAAGTAGAAATGGATGATTACTTTAGGCCTCTTGATTTTTCTGCTATTAATGGTTATCCTCATGTTATTCTAGAAAAAACTATAGAAAAATTGCCATATTTTCAAGGAAATAATTCTATCACTACTAAAGCTCATAACAAAGCATTTTCTTTATGCATTAATAAGTGGTGTAGTGGTGCAACTCCCAACCATCAAGATATCAAGATGAAGCTTTTTGCCTTATCCTTAGAAGAATATGCTTCTTACTGGTTTTCTAGTTTGGATGATAATAAGTATGCCACCATCAAAGATCTGATAGCAAGATTCATGGAAAGATGGGGAGATAAGAAAAAGCATCAACATTTGTTGGCAACCCTCCATAGTATTAAAAAGAATGAAAACGAGAACATGGAGGAGTTCAACAAAAAAAATTAATGAGTTGGTCATAAGTCTTCATATTGATTATAATCCTCCAACTGCTTCCATTCTCATTTATTATATTGAGGCTTTCAATGGGGAAATGAGATACCAACTCAGAGATAAAGAACCAACAAATCTTAAAACTATGCAAGAAATAACCATCAAAATTGATAAGAACATGCAAGCTTCTGGAAAATCTAACCTTCCTAGTTTTACTAGAGGCAATACTTCAAAGCAGTCAGATAATAAAGAAAAGGCAGTAACATCAGACAATAATGATGCTTCTCATGATCCTCTAAAAGATTTGACTGAAATGATGAAAATAATGGAATCTAATCATGAAATTCAGCTTAGTGCCATGGCTAGACACAAAGGAGTGACCTATCAAAGGAGGGGGGATGATAATACAAACAAGTCATATCAAAACATTCCCAAAGTAATCTCTCCTCCAATTGCAAATTTAAGTATTTATTTAGGCAATTAGACTTCAAATGAAAAGGTTTTGGTGTCAGTACCAGAGCTCATCAAGATTCCTTCATAGAAAGAGAAGTTGTTAAAATCCATTAATGCTCCTAATGATAAAGGTGTTATCAAATATCAAGGAAAATATAAGGAGCATCATGAAGATCTACCTATTGTGTTACACAATATGGATTGGACAAAGGAGGAGAACCCTTGTTTCTTTGCGTCTCTAGCAATAAAAAGGTCTTATGTTGCATAATGGAAAGATTGGGCCTTAAATTTACAAGACCTTATCATAATGTGTGTTCTATGGACTCTAGGGAGGTTGAAACTCACGGGGTAATCATAGATCAGTTCCAGAGCTCATTAAAATCCATTAATGCTCCTAATGATAAAGGTGTTATCAAATATCAAGGAAAATCTACGGAGCATCATGAAGATCTACCTGTTGTGTTACACAATATGGATTGGACAAAGGAGGAGAACCCTTGTTTCTCTGCGTCTCTAGCAATAAAAGGTCTTATGTTTCATAATTGTATGTATGATTCAGGACCTTCATCAAACATCATGACCAAAAATATCATGGAAATATTGGGCCTTAAAGTTACAGGACCTTATCATAATATGTGCGCTATGGACTCTAGGGAGATTGAAACTCACGGGGTAATCATAGATCTACAAGTTAATTTGGTTTTATACCCAAATATCACTTTCAAGATGGATGTTCTAGTGATTGATGTACCTGGTGCATGGGGCATGATTTTATCTAGGAAATGGGCCGCCACTATAGGAGGTTGTATTCAAATGGACCTATCATATGAAACCATCCCACTTCTTAGTCCATCATCTGTATCTGTTAGACTTCTTAGAGAGAAGGAAAGGAAGATCCATATAGAAGATCCTAAAGAGCCCATGAACAAATTTGTTTATCATGTGACTGACATGGGTAGATTTTTAGTATGTTCTAACTTCCTAGCACCAGTTAAGGAAAAATTTAAAGATGAAAAAATCAGTGATAAAGCATGTAAAATGAATTTTGATGGTACACACTCAAGATCGGGTAAATGGGCAGGGATTGTGTTAAAGTATCCAACATGACAATCCTATAACTTTTCTTTCAGGTTAGAATTTGATGCAACCAACAATGTGGCTGAGTATGAAGCACTCTTACTAGGATTAGAAATTACCAAAGACAAGGGAGTCAAAATTTTAAACATTAAAGGTGACTTTGATTTGGTAATTCTTCAAGTAAAGAACAAATTTGCATGTAGGAGTGAAAGATTGAAAATGTATAGAAATGTTATTTGGGACACCATAGAATTGTTTGATGTTGTGGACCTCATATCAATTCCTAGAGAACATAATAGTTTGGCAGTTTCAGCTTCAACCCTTCAACCTTCAAAGGATTTGTTAAACAGTCAAGGTAAAATGGAAAAAAAAATTAGGCCTTCAGTTCTAGACAACATAAATCATTGGCAGGTTTTCATAAATGATGAGCATATTCTAAGGTTTATTCACAATCTTCAAGAGTTTTCTAGTTTCAATGTCAGTTATAAGGAATAAGGGAAGGAATATCTTGAAGAGGAGAATCCCATAAAGAATCCAGTCCCCAGGGGGATTATGGCATTAGAACATATTTTTTATAGGAAAGATATGCACAAAAAGAAAAAAAGTAGTAAAGCCTAGGGGCTATCTTAAAATAAATATTGGGACAGAAGAGGAACATAGATTAATAAAAATTGGAAAAGGAAACTCAGAGAAAGGAATAAAAGAATTGATAAGCCTTGTCCAAGAGTATAGGGATATGTTTTCTTTCACCTATGATGAACTTAAAGCATATAAAGAAGATGTATTTCAACACACAATCCCCTCAAGAAAGACACAAAGCCTTTTTGACAAAACTTAGGCAAATAAATTCTAAGTTAGCACCCTTGGTACAAGCAGAACTTAAGTAAATGTTGGATGCTGACATTGTTATCGCACAAACTGTAGATTGGGCAAAGCCCGACCCAATCCACTAGATGACGATAACAGTGGGAGAACTTACCCACTATCACCTCAGATAAACTATCCCTCTCTTTAGTGAAAGGAGAATTTTGACACAAGGGGGAGTCTCGAGTGACCCTAGGGGGAAAATGAGATGCAAAGTGATACTTATGAAGAGATTCTCCTATAGGTCAAGTTACTAATTGGAGAGTGGCTTGACAACGAGCTTCGGAGGTGGTTTATGGTTGCCAAGTATTTGAGTACTCATAGAAGATGGTTGTACTTTCCTGAGACACAAGAAAAGACAAGGTACAAGCTAAAAAATCCAATGGACAAGCAAGTTAAGCTTGTTGACCCTGTATGCAACAGTTAACATAAATATATATCAACAAGTAAATGATAGTTTAAAGCTACTAAATAAGATGCTAAAAGTATAGTAAATATGCAAGTGACTAACTAGCAATTACTAGTGAAACTCAAGTATGATAGAACACGACACTGGTTGATGTAAGTATTGAAGAGATATTTCGACAGAAACTTAGGAAAATAAATTGTAAGTTAGCACCCTTGGTACAAGCAGAACTTAAGTAAATGTTGGATGATTACATTGTTATCACACAAACTGTAGGTTGGGCAAAGCCCGACCCAATCCATTGGATGATGATAACGACTGGAGATCTTACCCACTATCACCTCAGATAAACCCTCCCTCACTTTAGTGAAAGGAGAATTTCAACACAAGGGGGAGTTTGGGCTAATTAAATCCTAACATACTTTATTTTCCTTCACTTGCCATATATACCACTTTCTGTGCATTAAATTCTTTTATTCTTTACACATGTGCCTTCTTTCTCCTTTTTCCTTGAGATGTGGGCCTTATTATTCCCTCAATTCCCTTTTTCCCTATTTTCTAGCATTAATGTGCCTCCCTTTTCCCTATTTTTTAGCCTAACTCCTCTCCCTCTCTCTATTTTCTAGCTCATTTTCTTAATGAGCCTCCATTTTTCCTAATTTCTATCACGTTGTTTTAATGTGCCTCCATTTTCCCTATTATTTAACATCTTCTCTCTCCCTATTTCTTAGCCTAACTCCTCTCTCTCCCTATTTTCTAGCTCATTGTCTTAATGAGCCTCCATTTTCCCTATTTTTTAGCATTAATGTGCCTCCCTTTTTCCCTATTTTCTAGTTCATTCATTCTTTAATGTGCCTCCCTTTCTAAATTCCTATTCTATAGCATAATTATCCCTATTATCCTCCTTATTCCCCACTTATCTAGAGCATATTTCCCCTAAATTCCTAAATCGTAGTGCACTTCTTACTCTCCCCTATTTTCTAGTGCATTAACTCCCTTATTACCCCCATGCACACTTCCTTCTCTCATATTTTTATTATTTACCTTACCTCATATATCTCACTTTCCATTACCCCGATGCCTTTGTTTATATCTCTCTTACACGTGTGTCTCTCCTGTTATCCACCAATTTACACAAGCTGGATTTTCTGAAGAGCCGCCAAAGAATGAACAATCAGTGCTCATATGACAGAGTTCAAAGTTCAGCCGGTCTTGCAAAAGACCAATTTTTTCTGCATTTCCACCATTGTAATAAATGATCACCTGACTATGAGATATTGTAAAAGGTTATTGGCCACATAAGACCTAGGCACGAGCATGTACTCTAGAGTGGTTTTTTTTCACTTGTTAATTATTTTTTATGCTTTCCTTTGTGAGCAATTAAATAATTTCTAAGTTTTTTCACTCAGAAGATGGACTCTAGAGCTGGAGTATGTGTTGGTGGTTAGGCCTTGGCATGGAAAACCAATGTCTAGTATCTAAATGTATGTGAGCTCATATTAGGTCATCTTGATTGAGTCATTTGGAAATTGCAGCTAGGTTTGATAGGTTTTTTTTAATGTTTCAGTGAATTAATTAAATTACCACATAAATGGAATTTTTTAATTCCGAATCATTAAATTGTAAAAATATGGCATCAAACATTGTCATATGCCATATTTATGGTCGTTTTCTAGTCCATAGTATCATGTAAACCCTTATTTCCCATCTTTCGAGACAAAAAAGTGAATATTATCACTAAAAAATGAAATTTACTCGAAATTTATGGAAAAGGGGTAATTAAATTCATTTCCTATTTTTTAGGAGAACTGGGAGACATGTTGGAAACATGTTTTTCTCATGTCCCCAGTTGATTGGAGGCCAAGGTGATTTAAGTAAAGGTGAGGACAACTTCATTGGAGGTTAATTGCATGGAGGAGATCCCAAAGTGGGGACTCGACCCCACTTAGTGAGATGGAACATCCTAGATGGATGGTGCACATCCCAAGGCACATGTGCATCTCCTAACTACCCCTTCCACTCCACCTCACTCCAATCTCTCCCACTTCACTCCACATCACTCACCCATCACCTCACTTCACTCACCCTCCACTCTACACATCTCCCTATCCACTCACCCATATCTACCCTTAACCCCATGCATCTCCTCTCTCACTCACGCATAACCTAAACCCTAGCGTGTCCCTTCTTTGGAGTTATCACCACCTATGCTATATAGCCAAGGCTACCCCTCCTCCATTCATTAGATTTGGAGCTTTGGGAAGATATGCCATTATTGTATCATTGAATCATTTCTAAGTTGAATAAAGAAGACTTTGGAGTTCCATTGGTGTTGATGCTATGTGTGGATGCTTGGATCTAGTTCTATTATTATGAGGTAACTTGTATCTTATGCTTCAATTTTGTAATCTATTTGCAAGGCTTTGAAGGTATGCTATCATATAGTAGAGTGAAATAAATCTAGTTTGATCAATCTCATTTATTTTCTATAAAACATCTAGCTTTTGTATTGCATGTCTTCTTTTCGGTTAAATTAACATGCATATTTGAGTTGTTGTTTTGTGTAGGGAAGACCTTTTAACAAGTGTTTGCAGGATTGAAGTACATTGTTTGCAGGTTCCTCAAGCTTGGAGGATTGATTGGTTGTTTATTCAATCATCATTGTCCAAGATTTTCAAAGGATAGAGCTCCCTCTACACTTCATCAAAGGACCCCATAGCCCACAGTTTTCAATTTTTGAAAAAAAAAAAGAGTTTCTTCTTTTCTCCCTCTCAAACTTCTTCAAAATTATTTGGTTACTTCTTTCATACATGCTTGAGAAGTTAGTTCAAATCTAAAATTTTAACTTAGTTTCTTTTGCATGCAAAGTATCTAGATCTAATTTAAAATTCTTTCAATTTAAAGAAGTAGATCTAAGACATTTTCTAGCCTATTTTCTTCTAGATTTTAAGCTATTTAAGTGTCTTGTTTTGCATTTAAAATCAATCTATCTAACTGCCCTATGTTTTCTGTTTTAGGACAGCAAACAGAAATAGCTAGAAGAGCCTAGAGTAAGTCCATGCAAAGTGTCAAAAAGTCTAAAAATTTCAATTTTTTGCCTTAGAAAATTTTCTGAAAATTTTTGATAAAATTTTCTTAGTTTTAAAATATTTTTCGTCATCTTTTAACAAGCTTTGTTCATTGTTTTCTTGCAGAAATAATAGGTACAATGGGATATTCCGTCAAATTTTGGCAAAGTCAAGACTTTTGGAGCACCCTGGGGGGTTTTTACTTCATCAACGAAGTTTCTCTCCTTCTCCTTCTCCTTTTCTTGTAATTTCCTCAAGATCCAAAATTTATAAGGATCCTTTCTTCAAAGTTAAGCCCAAAGAGAACTCTATTCACAGTGTAATAGTTTCAATAAAAGCGGGCCCTTTTGTGCCTAGTTTCTCCATCCCCATTAGGGGGATTTGTGTTCTTGGTTTGGCGTTCTTTTTGCATGTTTAAATCTATTATCTCAAATACACAAGTCAAGTAAATTGAACACACATAAACACTCATATTTCACATGCATGATTAATTAAAAGGAATTTTTAATCGTTTATGCATGTTTTAGAGTTCTTTCAACAATAAATCTTGCAACCTTGCAATTTATATTTCAATTACAAAGCAGGGTACTAAATTTAAGTGTTGCAAAGATCTTTCATTTTTCAAGTTCATTTTGCAAGTTCTTTTTTACAAAGCAGGTTACAAAGAAGGGTACATAATTTGTCTCTTTCAAGTATTGCAAAGTAATTGAACCTTGTTTGTAGTCTAATTAGAAAAATCCTACAAGGAATCTTCACTTTAGTGGAAACGTAAGAGGATTTGTGAGGTTATCTAGAAGGAACTTTGAGATATAGGTTCTCCCTATCGGATCCCCCCACATTTTTTTGAGCTTGTGTGTTAAATCAGAGGGTTTACCCTGTTGGATCTGCAGCATTGTTCAACCTCCACTTTAGGGACCTTTTCTAAGGACCAAATCTAGTTTAGACAAACATTTACTTTCTTTGCAAGTAAAATTCTCTCATTAATTGAACTTTAATTTATCATAATAAAACTTTGGATCAACAATTGCCCATGACTCCTTTTAAGGCACTAGCATAATTGTTATATTTTTATGTGAGCAATCTTTTACATTCATGCAACTTGTCTAACTTTTATGCTTAAATCTTGCAGATCTTGTATCCTTTGATATATGCATGTTTATGGACAAGTATTTTATGTGATTATCTCAAATGATGATGAATGTTAATTGTTGAATGTTTTTTTTTATTTCAAACAATAAAGTCCTAGAAATAAGTTATTTTTCTTTCTTAGTTTAAAAGAGCCTTAGATTATTTTTATAGGGACTACCCCCCTTGGCTTTGCTAGGAGTTGGCCTAGACGGAGGAGTTGAGGATCAAGTGACACCACCTTGACTCGAAAATTGCCCCTAAGGACAAACCAAGTGGATTGAAGGTTTCTTCCACATTACCCCAGGTGTGTATAAGGACATCAACATCTCCCATGCATTGTTTATCTTCCATGTGTGAGTTTATCTCCCTCTTCCACACGCACGAGTTTTACTCATCCTCATGTGCATTACTCTTATCTTTTCTTGGGATGCGTCCTCCTATTATTGCATTGAGAAGTGCGCCCCTTCTATATATTTAGGCTTCTCCTCATTATTCAAGGTCAAATTTTTGCAGTAACAGCTCTCATATTCTCTCTCTCTCTTCTCATTCTTCTTAGACTAGCTACTCTTTCTTTGTGTGAGGATAATCACAATGTTGATTCTTGTGCTTGTTGATGTGGTGAAATCATCCCTTTGGCAGCCATTAATAAAGAAGTGTTGTGCTTATTTTCAAGCTTTAACTCTTGTCAGTATTGTATTCTCTATTTACGCATTGAATCAATAGTTCATTACCATTTATTGTGATAATTCTCTATCTTTTAAGTGGCTTTCCCTTCTATTTCTTTCATCTTTCTCACGCTAATAATACAAAGTCCTTCCAAGTGAATTAAAACTATCTTTTCCTAACGTCTTGGTGGGGTCTTTGCATGCTATCCAAGACATATTTTAGATCGAATATCAGCAGCCTAGTACCTAGGGACTCCCCCTTGAGGTTGGCATGCACCAGCCCGAACAGAGAGGAGGTTTTCTCATGACAATTTGGGGCATTCTCTCCTTGAATGTTTTGCACATGTTGTATGTTTGGAAAATCCCAACCCAACCACCAAATGGTGACAAATTTGAGAACACCTACCCACTGTCACCTTAGGCAGGTATTCCTATCACTATAGAGATGACAGAATCACCTCAAGGGGGGAATCCCAGTGACCATGGGGGGAAGGATTTGAAAAGTGAAGTGATGAAGGATTGTCCCCCTATAGGTCAATTTATAAGATGCGGAAAGGATTTGTAAAGCATCTAAGTAGTATCCAATGGTTTCCAAGAGATAAGAACAACTGCAAAGAATGTTGTACCTTCTCAAGACACAAGAACAATTCGAGCATATATGTATAATGTTAGGAGGAAAATAAAGTTAAGCTTGTTGTCCCTAATTGCACCAGTAAACAACAATGTATATCAGCAAAGATATGAGTATTAAATCTACCAAACAATTGCTAAAATTCCAATGAAAGATGCTAGAGATAACTTAGATAAACACTAGTGATACTCAAGAATGAAAGCACAAGACTTTAACAATGAAACAAGGCTGTAACAAAAGGTGTTTGTAGAGATATTTTGCAGACTTATGGATGTATCAAACTATTTGTTACAACAATAAATCCAACCACCAAAACTCACAAATAATCTACGCAAATGTTGCGCTAGACCAAGTAGATAAGCGTGGCAAACTCTTGGCAAATTATGACAGTTGAAAAGCAAGTTATAAATGAAATAATGTTAGGGTTTATGCATCCCTAATGGATGTATATTAAGTCTTATAATAACATCAAGAAATACATAGTCAAATATGATGCCCTAGTGGCTCAATCAATCTTATAGTGCAAAGAATTGCTTCCAACTTAGACAACCTTCAAATCATAAAAATTTCACATTCACCAATGAAATATTTTATTTATCCAATGCAATTATACTAGTTCCTTTAGCTATTGGGTTATGGAGTCAAGTAAATAAAGAGATAAACAATGCTATCTCCTTGGGGGTGTAAACCCTCTTACTCCCCATGGAAATCAAATGCTAAGCTAGTAGATACTAGGAGGGTGTAAACCCTTTTATTTCTCCTAGTAAAACCTTGTGCAACAAATACATTCTAGACATAAAATGATAGATAATGGTGGGGTTGTAAATCATTATACTCCCCATGAAATCTATAAAATAAAACTTGTGACTAAGCAATGGAGCATCAATGAGATAAATCCTTACCTAGTTCAAGAAATGACAAGATAAACCTCCTCTTACCAAGATAAATCCACCACACATGCCAAAGAGGAACTCCAATAAGGGTAGCACACTACTTCTTCCACCAATAGCATAAAGAAACCAAGACAAAAATCACAAGAGGGAGAAGGTTTCCAAAGGAGGGAATTTTTTTTAGCCAATTACTTCTCACAATGGGAGAGTTATGTTATGAAATGAGATTCACATGATCTCTATTTATACAAAATGTCTAAAACATAGTTTGTCCACTTAATTAGGGTAAAACATAATATAAGGGGTCAACAACCCTTATATTACCCCTTTACACAAATAATAATATTTAATTTTCACTTTTGCACATTAGAAACCCTAAAATAAGATGATGTCACCCCTTTAGGGAGATGTTTTGGCACTTGGAACAAGTTGTTGCAATTGGGGAAGCATGGCTAAGACTCCATTCATCCAAGCCCCTTCTTCATGATTCAAAGCCTCCTTCCTTCAAAATGTGCCATATGTCAATAATAAGTACCTCCATCACCACAAACTCGAGCCATAGGTGATGTCAAGCCTCAAGAAGTGATGTTTTTCCCCTCCTAGGAAAGTTGTTTGGCATGTGAGGGATAGGTCATGTATTTCAAGGTGTCCTCTAGGCCTACAAAGGAAAGTCATCATGATCTAGMATGTGGGCCCTTGGCATCCGACTTGTGGGATTCAAKCCCCATGGAATCCCAAGCTAGGCTTGTTCCTCCAAAACTTTCCACAAAACAAGGTCCTGCAAAACAAATAGGCACGCCCTCCAAGGATATCAAGTCAAAATATCATGGCAAGTGAAAAACACATCTAATAAAAAAGTCACCTAAACATGTGCATCAAAACTACCTCGTCAAATTAAACAAATTATCCAAGTCCCTATACAATTGACCAAGTTTAGTTATGGGAGGGGTGCCATAAAAGTCCTATTGGGTAGACCAAAACCCTCAAATAGGGGATTCTCCCAAGGATTCCCCTTCAAGGCCATGTAGTGGATGATGAGGTGGATAGGGGGTTAGACTTCATATTCAATGAGTTTCACGACATACAAGGGCTCATATTATCTCATTTATGGGTGCCTTTGTAGGGGTGTGTTGCACCTTATTCTTTAATGCAACCTTTTTCCAAGCCCATTTATTTCCATTTATTAATTAATTAATGATCCAAACACGTGTGCACTCCCAATAGTGAATTGATTAGCTTGGGGAGCAGAAACACAATGTCACTTGAAAGAAGAGGTCCACAAAGTGCCATAGAGGTAACCATGTAAAGCGTTGTAACACACTTGTTTTAGTCTTATATTCAAACAAGATATTTATTATGTGTTTGATATTATTTAGGTCTTCAATTATTTTAAGAGAAGAAACTCATCATTCTCAAGACGTGTCTAGGAGAGAATCTAGAAGGTTTCTATTCCAGTCTCTCATATTTTACCATCAAACATCCCCCTGGGTCTTCATCCCCTTCTTCCCATCAAATGAGGTACATGCCCTTCTTGGGTCACTAAATTCAAAGGGCCTAGAAGAGGGTAATATGATGGGAGTGTAATGATGACACATGCACGAGCTTCCTACAACTCCTCACCCGCTCACAGGATCTTTCTTTCCCTCTTCACCCGGTGATCCGAAGCGGCTCCTTGGATTCCCTCGGGAATCATTGTGAAAATATGACCCACAGGTCTTTTTCTTCACCTTCTTGGCCTCTGCACCAGACCGTGACCAAATTCCACAAAGAATTCTGAATATCGGGCTTTGGGGTTTCATGATCCCCATTGTCGAGAGTCTATGCTCCTTCGAACTCCCGATTGCCGATGCGCCCTTTATCCTTTCGGGAGTCTTGGGCTTCAAAAACCCGATGCACACTAACTCATGTTAGCCCCCCAGGCTTAGCTCCTGGTCCATACAACCTGCTCTTATATGACCGCAGCCATATACACCTATCGAGGTTTCAGGATTTTCAATGCCACGATGCACATGTCCTTTGGACTCGCGATCCTCTGATCCCCGATATGTTCCTTCACGTGCTAGCCCTCCTGGCTCAGCTCCTGGTCCACGTGACCACAATCTCACAAGACCACAGCCTTGTCTCCTATCAGAGTTTCGGACCTCGCGGAATCGTGAATCCTAATGCATTATGTTTCGGGACTTAACTTTCCCCGAAATCCGATATGATGTGCCACCTGTCCTCCATTGACTTTTCTGTGGCCCGCACGCTCCTGTGCCTTATCGGGAAATCATATTTCATGATTTCGCAATGCCTGATGCGATTTTTCACGGGATTCCCGATATCCTAATTTTTGATTAGCTGACCTCCTATCAGGGTTTCCACCGATGACTCCAATCGCTGCCACGCATCCCCACAAATGGACGGTCCTGATCCAATCTCGCGCTTTCGTGACTTCTGACGTCCTGGGAGTCTCGTCCTCAGGACTTGCAATGTTTCGACATGCGAAATATCGACGGGCTCTAGATTTCTACCACCTGTTCCCACAAATGGACGGCCCAAATGGATGGCCCTACATGTATCAGGATTTCCACTATGGATTTCCCCGATCCTTTATCCACGGGATCTCTGATATCCCAAACTCTGATCCTTTAGCTCGACCTTTCTCTGGCGGTCTGGATCTCTGATGTTGGATGATCATGCAACACACGTCTTTCCTCAGATCCACGGCTGGAATCCTTTCCTTGTTTCGGGACTTAAAGTGTCCCAACCTTCACAACCTTGGAAAATATGATTTCTCGAGCACCGATATCTCGATGGCTCCACCTCTTATTGAGATTTCTCCTCCTACCTGCGAGAGTTTAACTCTCGTGCAACTTCTGCAGATCCGACGACTGTTGGGTATCTGATCCAGATCTGACAGCTCAAATCATTTCTTCTTTTGTGTGCCCCCTGGACATGAAAACAATGGTCCAAATCTCTTTCCCATCCAAATCCGATGACTGTTGTGCTCCCTCCTGAGCTTTCATGCTTTCTTCCTGCACTTGGAAGAATTTTGATTTCTCAAAGACCTCGGCCTTTGCTTATTCCTCTCTGCGAACTCCTCGACTCTGAGCTTCACCGCGCATATGAAAATGTTGTTCCTCCTGAGATTTTATCTTCGAATCCTTAAAGGATTTCGACGTCTGCACTCATACAGAGTCCTCTCATGCACATGCTAGTGATATCTCTTCTGAGCTTCAGCAAACACTCAGACCCCTTGAGGGATTTTTTCCTCCTTCTCCCTCAGATAGAGAAATTGATGCCCTCTTGGCTGTCCTCTTGCTCAAGAAACTTCTTGCTGAGTCTTTCTGGGTGTTCAACAACCCAGTGAAGATCCTTCAGTGGATACTTCCTCCAGCTCTAGAACTCAAAGAGTTCTCTTCTCTTGTGCTTGCCTGCACACCGTCTCTATGTCCACCTGGCAGAGTTTCGCTTTCATAGAACATTCAGTGGTTTTGTCTTCTATCGTGCACTTCTTGCACTTTCTCAATGCCCTCCTGGAAGAGCTCTCAGGGTCCTTAGTGATTCTGTTCCTTCTTCAAACTCTCAGCAGAGTTCTTGCACAAATGCACTGCATCGCATATGCTCAATGCCCACTTGGCAGAGCTTCACAAAATCCTCAGTGATTCTGTCTGCAACTGTGTTCTCATACACATCCTTGCCTCCAAGGTATTCAACAACCTTGAGGTCTTCTTCCTCTGAGTTGTTGACTCCAGCCCTTGTGCCGCAACACGTCTCTGTCTAACTCCGCAGAGTTCAGAAGTGCATCAGTGCACCGGTATTCAGAGTCCACAACACTCTGTCATGCCCTCCTGGCATGAAACCTCAAAGACCTTCACCTGAAATCACACAAACCCTGCAAATGCACAACTACAACATACATTTACAATACATGAAGAACACACCAAGGTATCCATATAACACAGAACATATGCAGGAAAAACTGCTTCTGTTTATATTAAAAATGGCAAATGCCTGTATTTTACAAGGTGTTCTCGAGCTCTCCCTGGCTCTCTCATATACTCTACAACTTCACCTCTATCTACCAAAATGAGATCTGAAAATATCTTTTACTTGAGGGTCTCATCGAGCGCTTCCCTCCAAACTACCTACTCGATTAAATTACATTAATGAGTTTTCTATTCCGCTATCTGGATCTAGATCTCAACCTTACAAATATTAAAGGCCGAAATACCTAATGCCTGCACAAAGGCACAACTTCCCAGCTCAACAACTTAAACATTTATTTTACATTCAAATCATATTTTAAATGAGGCTGCACCTCCCTTTCAGCATTTGAATGCATGCGCGCTGACGTGGTTGGCTGGCGTGGAGAGATGCTCCTGCATCAAATGAGTAGAAAGTGGTAAGTATGGTCGGGAATGGTATGATAACCTCTCAAGGGACCCCCAGTTGCAACCCTTCCCCAAACGTTGGCCACTTACTAAGAAATATATGACACTCACCAAGGTGAAATGGGGTCAAAAGCATAATGTCCAAGCAGGCATTCTATAATCAAAAGTATCTTAAACACAACATGTTTAAATGCCTCAAATATTAGAGTGATTACCTGCCACAATACCTGACTTGTACTGCATGGAGCAAGACCCATGTGTTGTCCAGAAGCTAGCTAGTGTGGTGGATGTGCTGATAATCGATCCAAACTATGGTGATAAAACATGCTTCAATATGCGCAAGTGGACACTGCTAGTCATGTGATCTCTCGATACTCCATATCTTCAACCTGAGGGACTCAATACATCATCTCCTTAGTTATCCCACAAAATGGGGATAACACAAGGCACCGATTTATTTTAGAAGAGTTTCTTGAGAGTAAAATGGAATATTTAAATCCAATTCTTTCTTCCTAAACTCTTCAGTAAAACTTCACACACTTTTCCATTTTCCTTGTCTCAAATTCTTCCATTCCATAATTACTTTTTGTGTATATCCCGAAGGATAGAATTGTTTCTTTAATGTAGATGTGAATTCATAGCAAGATGAAATAATATTACCATTCTTTTGCACACCTTCTTGAAGTTTACTTTTTCCCACCAAATCAGTGTTGTACCTTCAAGACAAAGAGAGGCCAATTGAATATTTACCTCTTCTTGATTAATCTGTTGAACACAAAAACAAACTTCTATTTTTCAAATCCAATTATCTAATCTCTCTACATTAATCTCTCCATTATACATGGGTAAGTCAAATTTGACATCCAACTTCAACAATGGCTTCTTTGGGGAAATCTTCTTATGAGGAGATGGAGACCAAGACGAAGGAGAATAAGAAGGATGAGGAGAAGAAGGAGGAGAAGAGGGTGGAGAAAAAGGAGGAGATGTCTTTTGTGAAGGATGATAATCTTCATTCTTGACTTGACTTGTGTCTTCACCTCTTTGTTTTCATGTTTCATTGTAGAACTCTTTCACCATTGCCTTCATTAAATTGAATGCCTCGAAGAAATCCTCTTTAGAGCTAAAAGGATTTTTTTCCTTGGGGTGGCCACCTCTCCTCTTCAAGTGCTTCTCAAGTTTTCCTCAAGTTTTCCTTCTCCCTTTTGGATTCTAGACCTGGTAAGCATCCACACGCACAAACCACATCAAACTAGCTGACTAGCTCTAATACCAACTTGATATGGATATTTTACTTATCCAGTTAATGAATTGATTACTTTAAAAGAGTGTGAAAATCAAGATAGAAGAAATGCATAAAGAGACTATGAGAAATAATAACAAGTAGAAAGGAAATAAGAATGACACAATGAGATTATGACAGAGTTCACCCAGTATGGGCTACGTCTCCGGGTCCACTTCCAATGGAGTGGCCTCTTTAATTATGTTGCAAATGGAAAAATTACATCAAAGTCCTTAGTCTCAAAGATAGTCTTCTACTTTGTTGTAGTACAATGGCTTCTAAAAGCCTTTGAAATATATCTCTCCCCTTTACCATTCACCAAGAGGGCTTACAAAGCTCATATATCTCAATATTACAAAAGGATCATAAAAATTCTTACAAATGAACAATGTAATACCATGTTGAAATACCTTTGTAATATAAAAAAGGGTTGATCGATCCATTCCTTAACCGATCCAAATTTTATGGGGAAAAGAATATATGGTTAACTAACCATATATATGGTATCTCAAAATATTTGTTTCAACCATATAATATATATAGTTAAATTAACTTATTCGATTCCATACCATATTATAATAATCAAACCCAAATTTGTAATAACCATAATATATGGTCAAACATTCATTTTGTTGCATGCTTTACAAGGCACATGCTATGGTTAAAGTTTGGTTTCGATCCACTTTAAATGGGATATGGAATATATGGTGTATAACCATATATATTATGATATCCCAACAAATATTATATTAACCAACAAATCATCGTAAATACCATATTATATATGGTCCATCCAATAACCACATGAAATAACCATATATGTTTCAAATCTCCAAGCCCACGACCATAGGAATATTTTGGGCCAATATATGATTATGTGGTGGTCGGTTGGTTATACAACAATATATCACCTTAATTAAAATAATTCCAACAAGATTTAACAAGTAACAAGTTGGTGTACTGGTTGTGGCATGGTTGTTAGGACTTTGGCATCAAGGAGGTCACAGGGTCAAACCTCCCATCGACAATTTTAGATTGGATTAGGATAAGGTGGCCTTTTTGGGGGTTCCATATGTCACCAATATATTGGTCCATGTGTCACCACTAGATTTATCTAGTTGTCCTTTCCCATCAACACTTTGCCACATCATCACCTGCCATGTCATCTCCAGTGCCATGTCATTATCTACCACATCAGCGCATAGTCAGTGACACCTTTTTGGGGGTTCCATGTGTCACCACTATATTGGTCCACATGTCACCACCAAATTGATCTAGTTGTCCTCTCTCGTCAACACTCTGCCACATCATCACCTGCCATGTCATCTTCAGTGCCATCATTATCTACCACATCAACGCATAGTCAGTGACACCTCAATGCCACATGTCACTTTGGAGGGATTCCACATGTCACTTTGTACGGCTTCCACGTGTCCTCCCATGAGACTACCATGTGTCATCTATATCCTTTCTTTTATCCTTTTTGACAAAAACTTTAGAACACGATATATTTCTCATACGAAGTCTATTTGAACCCGTTCAAATAGTGTTGGAAATATCTCGTTGAGCTCTTCATCATGGTGACCTTTTCATCATGTTTTGAGACATTTGAATTTTGAGGTATCTTGGATCTTCTCAGATCATTGTTGAAGAAAGATATTACTACCTTGCGCACTTATCAAGGACATACTCCTCAAGTTAGTTATTGGTTTGGTGAAGGTGGTTAGCATTGCACATCTTTCAAGTATGCCTCTCTTACTCAAATATTATTATATTATTGGCTTGGTCAAGGTTGTTACTCATGCACATGCCTCAAGAAAAGTTGGTTCAAAATTGGTTAGAGACATGTGTGGATTCTCCCTCTTGAAGGGCACACTTACGGAAAATTAATTTATCATTTTCATAATTTATATATTGGTAAACTACTCAACTACCTAGAGGATGCATCCCACCTTATTACCTAATTTTGGAGGTGCTTCTTAACTAACTCATTATTTTGTTATTGTTGAAATTTTTCATGGAGTTAGTTATATGAGAACATTATTATATTGTTTTCCTTGGAGATAAATACGTATATTTTATTGTTTCTTTTAGGAGAGGAAAGTGGATCCCAACAACTCACTTCTATTTTTACTAATGAGTTTGTTGAAGAGGTTATAMATATAATATTKTATTKTATTCCTTGRAGACTAATGKATCTAGGAAATCAATTATTTGTTTATTGTAAAAGGAATTGAACTCAAACATTTATAAGGGTTTTCTCTCTCCATTTGATCATGGTTGGATTTGGGGATTTTCCCCTTGAGATTTGTTGAACATCTTATTTCCTAGGACTTAACAATCCTACCTTAGGGAATCMCCCCTTGCTTTGGAGGAGATCTAGAATAAAGTGTGAAGAGGGTAGGTGAGGTGACATTGGCCTCCCTCTTAGTTGCACATAGGCTAGTGCCAATATTTTGGACATTAATCTAAAGGTGATCATTTGTGAGGTAATATGATCAATTGTAACACCCATATAGGATGTTAGGAAATTAATCACTCATTAAATACATATGCATTAACAACTTTGTTTTAATATAATTTCATTGATTTTCATTTCCACAAATCTTTTACATTTGCTCAATGATAACTATAAATAACATGATGAATTAAGTAATCTGTTAACTCTAAGATTTAAAACTTAAAACAAAAGTACAACAAAATACCAATGAAAATACCTCCTCCATGGTCTGTTGAATCTCATCAATTGCAATGAAACTTTGCTAGTAGTAGGAAGATGATTCCAACCATTCTTTTCCCAATTTCCCAAAGTGAAACAATGGAATCCTCCCAGACAACTAGGAGCCTAGCCGTCTTCCTATCTCCAAGAAACCTTTCGGTTTCTTGGCCCTCCGTGTTTGTGACTCCAAGAACAATAAAGCACAAATGCTCAAAGAAAACCATCATAAGAAATATATCTTCCAAAGATTTCACAACCTCTCAGCATGCTCAAACATCTCCATCCCCTTCCTCACCAATTCTTCTCCCTATTTATCAAGTTTCCATACACCCTTGCCCAAGTCTCTTCAACCACCCTCATTATTATCCATCAACCTCCCTTATCTAGATTTTTGGGAAAAGATTAAAATATAAATGACTTGCATTAAAAAATAATAAATAAAATGCAAAATCTTTCTTCTCATGCTAGCTAATAAATGCATTTGCCAATTTTTCCCAAAATGTACATGACAAACCACCATGCTCATTTAATTCATCATACCAACCATCAATCAAAGTCAAAGAAGGTATTTAATGCTTCTAGATATTTTGTATGCAATATAATTTACATAATCAATAAACATTCAATTAAATAGATAATAATCTACTTTAATAATTAATACATTAATTAATTGTACTAGTGTACATGTGTACGGTATTGAAACATATATATTTTTCCAAACTTGAGACTAAAAGAAGTTTCTCTTTATCTACAAAATTTTAGTATGGAGCCGCCTTTTTTAACAACGAATCAAATTATATGAAGACTTGCTTTCGAATTTTCGGGAGTCGGCATTTTACGAAATAAAAAGGGTTAACGTTGAGTCTCCTCAAAGCCCCGATCCTTGAATTCATGAAAGTTTTAAAGGATAAGCTAGGTTAATTAAAGAATAGGAAAGATTAATGTTGACAAGTCTCATCGTGATTTCGCGATTTGAGCTTCCTTCGTGCTTTAAGTTTCAGTTTGTGATTTATGAAACCCCAAAAGCCTGTGTTTTAATAATGCTTAATCACAAATCTAAATGGTTTTAACTGTTAATCAATCCCATCACAATTTCTCAATTCGGGATTTCTCGCGTCAAGTATTATCGAAGTCTCGACACTTAAATCCACGAAAGGTTAAAGATTAATTGCTAATCGTGATTAATTACGAAATTAATACAAATGATTATTGTCTAATTAATCCCATCGCAATTTCACGATTCGGGATTCCTTGCATGTCATAACTCTTGAATACATGATACCCAAAACCCCGAAACCCCGAAACCCGAAATCGGGACTCCAGTCATATGCAAAAATTACCTTGGGAAAAAACCATTTTTCTCAGCCTTTGGGAGGCCATTTTCCATGTTCGAATAGTCGATCGACATATAAAGATCCTAATATTTCCATTGGTGTCTTCATAATTTAATTTGGAGCTTGGGAAGGTAGTCAAAAGTCCCCTGCAAGATGATGTTCTTTTTCAGAAATATGACATTTTTTACTGTGCTCATCCATCATTTTTAAATGATGATTTTGAGCGACTGGAGGATCAATTTGAGAAACGGTCAGAGGTTTTTGTGCCTAACACATCGAATATAAATAGCCTCTCTTAGTTTTCCTACAGGTGTCACATATTGGGATAATCGAATCCATCTCTGAGCCCTAATTTCTGGATCTCATATTTTCTTGTTTTGACACATGTTTGTAAAATGCAGATATGGGGCAAATGAAAATGGATCTCAGGGAATTGAGAGAGGTTTTTGCTCAGAACAAATAGAGGTAGAAAAGGATCTTTCCATTTATGCACATCTGTCATGATTTGAGGGATACTAGGCCATAACCGCAGCCTCATTTCTGAGCAGTTTGGTCCATCTTCTATGGCCGTTAGTTTCAAGAATTGATTGTAACTGTTGTTTTGGGAGGATTTTTGACCTCAAGACCTATATGAGGCATCTTTGTAACATTGGATAGAGGGGGGGAAAGACACATAGGAGTAGTACTCCTGGGCTGTAGCTTTCATTTTCAGTTTAATACAAGATTGCAGAAGCATGTTTTATCCATAGCAGAGATTCTTGTGATGTTTCTTGCAGAGTTTGTCCATTTTCTTAGTTTCAATATCACTTCATCTATATTTTCTTCTTGATTTGTAACTGTTTTGTAACAGAATTCATCCTCTGTTAGATGCTCTGTTGCAAAATGGCTATAGGTTGTTTCTTGCAGAGATCAAGGTTCAAAATTCATCCTTTGCTAGATGCTCTGTCCCAACCATCTCTTTCAATTGATTTGTACTTGGAATTCACTCATCGCTAAGTGCTCCTTATGTATTGATATATTTTCTCTTTATTTTGCTGCCATACTTTTATAAATCCTTCTCTTTGTAATCAACTTCTATCTCGCCTCTACTCCATGGATTTCCATTGCTGAAACACTCTTTCTATTTGCTTGATCATTTGACTCCATGCCCAATGGACTACCTCCCGGTCCAACCCATCAACCCTAAAAACCTCAAAACTTTATGTTACCCACAGATCTGTCCGTTGTTAAGATTATTGGATATCCTATCGTGACATATATTTGAGAGATCCCTCTCGGGTTGGAAGGGGCAGCTTCTAATCAAAAGTGGTTCGTGGTTATCTCAGAATTTACCTGCACGCGACCCAAATCAAGTTCTGAGTGATAACTTATTTTTTCATTTAAAATGTGCTAAGGCTTGGCTCTATTACAGCCTAGAACCAACTCTTGAAACAACACTTTCTGGCGCCATTTCCAAGGATGAAGGATGAAGTTATCTTCCCTGGGATATGACATTAAAGTTTAGATCTATTCCTTGATGGTGAACAAGGGATAGGCATTCAGTTGGCTATGATCATTCACCTGGTGACTCCTTGGTTCATAGACTCTACATGATTTTGCTGGCGACTCTAATGGTCTCAAAATGTCGAATTCGTTCGTTGCTCGGATTGCTGCAAGGTTTTCTCTTCTGGAATTTACAAATGTTTATGGTTTTCTAGACATTGTTCCAGACATTAAAGTTTGGGAAGATGTCCTTCCTAAATTTGGAGAATATGCGGACGACAATCCTTCTCAACACTTGTTTGAATTCCACAAGCTCATGGATGAATTAAATATACATCATGAAGATGTCCTCATGAAACTGTTTATGTTTTCGTTGGAAATTGATGCTAGACTCTGGTATAAATCTTTACCTCATTCCAGTATTCCTTCATTGAAATATTTTCACATACTTTTTCATCAACATTGTAAAAGAATATATTCAAATGAAATACTTTTTGAAGATTGTCGTAACATAAAATTTATAAGACAAAATGATCAAACAAATCCTCTTGAAGAGGAGGAAGAAATTTCAGAAATTTCTCAAGTTGATGAAAATAATCAGTATGAAGAAGAGTTGGCTGATAAAAAAGTAGGATATGATAGCTCTTGTGAAGAGAAATAAAACAATAGTTGCTTGATCCAAAAATTACATAGACCACCTCCTCCTTTAACAGAAGAAGAGATAGATATGCTCCTAAAAAGTTATGTTGCAGCCCCTGCTTACACAGATCTGCAACATTCACACAGTCATGAATATGTGAGTGAAACTTCTTCTATTATTAATGCAAATCTGATTTTAAATGATGATAGCCATGAAACTATACAGGAAGTCAGTGAACCTATTTATGATGATGATTCCCTGCTAGGAGATCAGCTTGTAGACTCTTTTTTGTTTCATGAAAAGGATGTGGCTGTCGTGTTTAACAATCCTGAAGAATGTTTGGTGTTCGAGAATGATTTAGATTTTGATGTGGAGGAGTATAAATATGAGATATAAAACATGCTTGAGAAAGGATTAGAGTTGCTCATGGTTGATACCCCAAACATTTTTCTGATTGATAACACTTCAGATTTATATGTTGCACCCAGATATAATGAGTACACTGATGATTATAATATTGTTTCTCTAGAACAATTTGCTGCAAGTTTTTCATGGAGGAATGACGGTCTTCAGATAGATGCCATATCAGATGAAAGATGTTTGGATATCCTCTTTGAGGATGATCTTGACAAAAATAAATTGGAGCACACAGTAGTCTCCTATGAAGCTTGTTATTTAAAACCTCAGGACCACGCATTTTTTCATGATTCTTTTGTTGGCCTTTTAGATTCATTTAATGGAGGAATATGCTATGTCATGATTATTTTGTCTCCGGAATCAAGGAAAAGTTTGAAAATTCATGATCAATAGCATGTGAGATGGGAGTTGTCAGTTTCGTTTTTCAGCGTACTCAAAGAAAGTGTGAGCAGATTCCAAATAAGTAGACAGTTATTGGATTTGATTCACTGGCATTTTTGTATCATTTGATTCAGTGGGAATTTTTCAGTAGTTAGAGTAGGTGATGTATATAAATAAGTTTGACTTTGATCATTAGAGTACAACGGTGGTTTTCATTATGTTTCCAGTTCAGTTTGGCATCCAGTAAAGTTTTGATTTAAGGCATTACGACTCCATATCCCAATGATGCATAAGTAGTTTTTTGTTTCGGAAAGATGCAAGTAAAGTGACAGGGTTCAAAGTTTGATAAGGATGATTTCAAGTCACCAAATGGATCAAGTCACGTGGTCTACTATTCTTGGTGCTTTGTAGGAAATCACCATCTCTAGATGGAGCCTATGTTGAAACATATATATTTTTCCAAACTTGAGACTAAAAGAAGTTTCTCTTATCTAAAAAATTTTAGTATGGAGCCGCCTTTTTTATCAACGAATCAAATTATATGAAGACCTGCTTTCGAATTTTCGAGAGTCAGCATTTCGCGAAACACAAAGGGTTAGAGTTGAGTCTCCTCAAAGCCCCGATCCCTGAATTCACGAAAGTTTTAAAGGATAAGCCGGGTTAATTAAAGAATAAGAAATATTAATGTTGACAAGTCTCATCATGATTTCGCGACTCGAGCTGCCTTCGTGCTTTAAGTTTTAGTTTGCAATTTTTGAAACCCCGAAAGCCTGTGTTTTAATCATTCTTAATCACAAAGATAAAGTGTTTTAACTGTTAATCAATCCCATCACAATTTTGCGATTCGGGATTTCTCGCGTCAAGTATTATCGAAGTCCCGACACTTAAATCCACTAAAGGTTAAAAATTAATTGCTAATCATGATTAATTACGAAATTAAGACAAATTATTATCATCTAATTAATCCCATCACGATTTTGCAATTCGGGATTCCTTGCATGTCATAACTCTTGAATACATGATACCCAAAACCCTGAAACCCGAAATCGGGACTCCAGTCATATGCAAAACCTACCTTGGGAAAAAACCATTTTTCACAGCCTTTGGGAGGCCATTTTCCACGTTCGAATAGTCGATCGACATCTACATATCCTAAGATTTATAGTAGTGTCTTTAGAATTTCATTTGGAGCTTGGGAAGGTAGTCAAAACTCCCCCGCAATATGAGGTTCGTTTTCAGAAATATGGCATTTTTTACTGTGCTCAGTCATCATTTTCAAATGATGATTCTTAGCAACTAGAGGATTAGTCTGAGAAATGGTCAGAGGTTTTTCTGTCTAACACATTGAAGATAAATAGCCTCTCTCAATTTTCCTACAGGTGTCACATATTGGGATAATTGAATCCATCTTCGAGCCCTAATTTTCGGATCTCATATTTTCTTGTTTTGACACATGTTTGTAAAATGCAGATATGGGGAAATGAAAATGGATCTCAGGGAACTGAGAGAGGTTTTTTCTCAGAACAAAAAGAGGCACAAAAGACTCTTTCAGTTTATGAAAATCTCTCATGATTTGAGAGATACAGAGCCATGATCGCAGCCTCATTTTTTAGCAATTTGGTCCATCTTCTATGGCCGTTAGTTTCAAGAATTGATTGTAACTGTTGTTTTGGGAGGATTTTCGACCTCAATACCTATATGAGGAATATTTGTAACATTTGATAGAGGGGGGAAAATACACACTGGAGTAGTACTCCTGGGCTGTAGATTTCATTTTCAGTTTAATACAAGATTGCAGAAGCATGTTTTATCCATAGCAGAGATTCTTGTGATGTTGCTTGTAGAGTTTGTCCATTTTCTTAGTTTCAATATCAATTCATCTATCTTTTCTTCTTGATTTGTAACTGTTTTTTAATAGAATTCATCCTCTGTTAGATTCTCTATTGCAGAATGGATATAGGTTGTTTCTTGTAGAGATCAAGGTTCAGAATTCGTCCTTTGCTAGATGCTCTATCCCAACCATCTCTTTCAACTGATTTGTGCTTGAAATTCACTCATCGCTAAGTGCTCCTTGTGTATTGATATAATTTCTCTTTATTCTTCTGCCATACTTTTATAAATCCTTCTCTTTGTAATCAACTTCTATCTCACCTCTACTCCATGGATTTCCATTGCCAAAACACTCTTGTTATTTGCTTGATCATTTGACTCCATGCCCAATGGACTACCTCCCGGTCCAACCCATCAACCCTAAAAACCTCAAAATTTTATGTTACCCACATATCTGTCCATTATTAAGCTTATTGGATATCCTATCGTGACATATATTTGAGATATCCCTCTCGGGCTGGAAGGGGCAACTTCTAATCAAAAGTGGTTCGTAGTTATCTCGAAATTTACCTACACGCAACCCAAATCAAGTTCTGAGTGATAACTTATTTTTTAATTTAAAATGTGCTAAGGCTTGGCTCTATTACAGCCTAGAACCAACTCTTGCAACAACATAGGGTATATGTGCATAGTTAGCAAACACATATCTCATGCATGTACTAACGATAAACAACCATTTTCTCTAGTGCATAGTTCCTATATGATAACACCAAGACATGTAGGACACCAGATCAACTAATGTATCATTTAATAATCTTAATGAAAAAATTACACCAATTCATCAATAACTCATTATCACACTTAAAATATCAATATGAGATCAAAAGAGGGTTTTAAACATGGTAGTAACCAAGTGAGTAAACAATAGCGACATCTCTAATCCCGAATCAATATTCTCAATTAACATCGAAGCATCCTTCCATCCTAACCTACTTCCATATTCCATCCTATCCTTTCCTCTGTTGGACTAAGTTGGAGCATCAACTATATTGATCTAACTCTAGATAGAACCCATAAGCGGAATTGTCATACATCTCAACCAAGCTTCCCAACAGGAAACCAACAGTCGCCATCACATGTCTAGGGGAGCATGACTTCACACAACCCTCCCACGACTCTAGGTTTCAGAGGATAAACGGTGGGAAATACCTCCACCCCTCCTTATAGAACTAGGGTCAACACCCTACATCAAACCATATTGTGAAACTACTGTTCTCAGAGTCATGTCATCAAACAACCACTATGGGCAAGTTGTGTGTCCTGTCAAAACCACACTTACCATAGA
>JZKD02S1600288.1:186343-209458 GCA_000966675.3 Picea glauca
AGAGCAAAGGAGAATGTACACCCCAGAAATCAACGGTATAGATTTGAGTGGAGCTTGGCCAAAGGGAGAATGAACAGTTGAGATTCATTGAGAATTGAATGGACAAGATCATAGCAGAGATTAAAGGCTGAGAAATAGATGGTCCAGATCTTAGCGAAGAAGGGAGAATGTGGAGTTCGAGGCACCTTGGTGATTTCTGTTGGAGGATACATGTCGAATAATGTATGGGAGCGGAAAATGCAAAGAAGGTACAATCTGTATGGTATGTGATTTTTCGTTGGGACCTTTTGGTCACATCAAAAGGTCATATGGTGCTAAATAGTAAATAGAAAGTCATTTCCGTTGGGAGTTGATTAAAAAGAAAAGTGTTTAATCCACCAAAGAAAGAGGAGACCTGCCAAATAAAACTAAAATGCCAAGCATAGTGACAGATAACTAAGTTTATCTCTGTCAAAGAATGATGAAAGACCATATTCAAGGTAGATTCCAGTACAGTAAATTGTGGAATCGAGGATCTGCTTCGACATAGCAAGTGGTGATTGCATCACAGACTAAAGTACATTTGAAATCAAGCATTACATTATCCATGATGAAGTCTAGAAAGGAGAAAATGGTTCTCCAATATATAACTCCACAGATGAGCAGATAAGTAGACATTTTGGTAAAGCTTCTATCCAATATGAAAGAGTTTGCGTACTCAAGATGAAGCTTGTGGAAACAACTTCCTTATTGAAAAAGGAATAAATGACTCCCAGGTTGGGAGGGGGCACTGAAAAATATTATTGAAGACATTCATTGAAAAATATTCCATCTTGGACAGATGCTTTCTTGTTCGGAAAGTGGATTGATATTTCTGACAAACAGTGACTTCCCATTGTGGTTAACATGGGAAGTAGTTTGACTTATGATGTATCATAGACAACGAATTCCCATTGTGATTAACATGGGGAGTGGTCTAGGGCAGTCTCTCTTCTTGAGGGTTACTCAAGAAGACTGGCCTGCCTCACTGGACAACGATTTCTCATTGTGGTTAACATGAGGAATGGTCCATTTTGGAGGTTGATGCAAGACAATATTTTCCTCTTGTGGTTAACAGAGGAAATGGTCCAAAAAGTCATTCCTTAGGGTTTATACATTCTCTCCAGGGTGCACTTTGATTAGTGTAGGAGGAATGGCCCAGGGTGGGGAATGGTCCAGGCTCAACATTCCTTAGGGTTATACATTATTTCCAGGGTGTATTTTGATTAGTGTAGGAAGAATGGCCCAGGGTGGGGAATGGTCCAGGTTCAAAAGACATGACAGTTATTCTTCCTTGCTTGAGAAGAATAGTCCAGATATCTCATTATTCTACTCTGAGGTAGATATTCTTTCAGAGCTCACAAATGTGAGTGAAAGATTGGCCCAGATAATTCAGTTTATATCATAACATTGTTTCTGTGTAGGTTGCTATCAGATGTTTTTTATGAAGACTGTATGATAGTAGATGAAGACTACTGTGGTGACTATGTTTCACTGTTCCTGATTATACGTTGCTGATCAAGTACTTGTGTGTTACTTGGTGTGGTAGTGTGCCACTAGATTGTAGTTATGTACTACTATGGATAGACACAGTTTTGTTCTATTTTTATTCTAATTTCCTTGAAGACTATCAACAGTTTATTGGAGACCATCATCATCCAGAAGAATGATGAACAGAGATTTTCCGAACAGAAAATGGTTCAGAGCATTTACTCTTCTAGATTATAAAAATGGCTCTTGTGTCACTCTATGGTGTGAGTGACTTATCCAACATCATATCTAATTACTCAGATGAAGTATGGTTTCGAGAGATTATGCAGTTGATGGTGATGGTGATGCTCATGATCTAGTCATGAGATAGTCTAGATAACTATGTTGATGCTACTGGGTAAATGGTATGTTTTTGTGCTCAAGACCATTACCTCTAATACCTCCCTAGCTAGGAGGGAGTGTTAATATTATGGTATCTGCGGGAGGTATTTACCTCCACGTGTAAACCTGACAAGAATAGGAGACTCCAGAAAGCAAGAGAAAACCCTAATGAGTTGGCTAATAACCCTAGAAGTCTTGTCAGCTCAAGAAGATAATTTATATTAGGTTATTAGCCCCCAAGAGAAGAAATCGACCAAAAATAATAATAATATATTGAACAGACATGTACCCATAAGGAGAAGTCGGCCCCAACAAATCCGGTAGAACCGCTATAAATACAGGGCGCCAATTCTCATTTGACACATCTCAGAATTGTAGAGAGCAACTGGTGTGCACTGCAGTTCCCAGTTTGGTGTGCATGTGTGGAGGAGAGATGCAGGTGCAGCTGCTATAATAACAAGTTTCAGTGTTGGCTTGGACTATCTTTGGCTAGGGTTTGGACTATCTGATCAACTATTATTGTTGCGTTATCCTTGGAGGAAGATGTGCTACACCTTGTTTGGCTATCTAGCCTAGGATTTTCTTCCGGAGTAATTCTCAGTCAAGGTTAAGGTGCTCGGAGGGTGTATTCGGCCTATGGTTGGGTGACGAGGGTATCATCAATGGTAAAACAAGCACACATTCTTCTATATTCTAACAGTTCTTTTGTTTTTCATCACAACCAAGATCTGTCTTGATGAATGGTAGCCTTTGGTAACTGAAAATATCATCTAAAATTTTAGTAATTTTTCCAAACCTCGAATGTTTACTCAATTTCTCATTTGTTTTCTCTAGTTCCTTTCTTAAGGAAACGATTTTAGCCTCTAGCTTCTCGCAATTTTCTTCATTTTCTTTCAGCTAGCTTCTTACCACTTCCTCTATCATTTTTGTCTCTTGTAATTGAGTCTTTGGGATGATAATTGTTTTTTCTATTTCATCAAGATCACGATCCTTCTTTTCATATTTGTACAATTTATCTTTTTGTTTTTTAATCTTTCCCTTTAGTCTGCCTATTTCTTCTAAGGCACTAATGCGTTCTACTTCAAGATTCACTTCCCCATCAATGTCTTCTTCTTCTTAATCTGATTTTTCTTTCTGAATGTCTTCATTTTCTGTATTAGTATACTTTGTATCCATGGACATGAAGAGGAATTCTTATTTGTTAATATCATAAACATATCCATCACTTTATTCAAACAAGCTACTGTTCTTTCTAGAGTTAAAACTGTTTTCTTAGTATATCTTATTTTTTTGTGTTTATAGGGTTTGTTTTTATTGTTATGTTCTTCTTCATCATTATTGTCTTCATCACCACTGTTTTCCCTTTTTCATATGGAAATTTAGTAGAAAAATGTCCCACTCTACCACAATTAAAACATTTGAAGGGTATCTTACCTTTTTATTTGTCAGATCCTCTTTTTGGTTCTCACAAATTGTGATTCTTACGTATTTGATTCATGGTTGGAACAATCATAGTATTTATGTCCTCTTGTCTTCTTTTATGATTTGAAAGGTGTTTCCTTCGGTGTTATCTTTTATTTTTCTGTCCTCATCTATTATGTAGTGAGAATCCCTTGCAATTCATCCATTGTTAATGAATCAATATCGTTCATTGTTTCAATGGTAGAAACTTTGGCATCAAATCTTAAGGGGAGTGACCTTAACATATTTTGTACAATCATTGATTCTTCAAACATTTCACCAAGTCCTATGATGGTGTTGACAATTTCATCATCACGAAGAAGATAGGCTACAACATTTTCTTCATCTTTCATTTCCATGTTCTCAAACTGTCTTCTATGAGTTTGGAGTTTCTCCTTCTTAACCTTGTTATTGCCTTCATAGATATTTTGAATCTCATCCCAAATTTCTTGTATCGATCCACAATGCATCACCTTGAAACACTTGGAATCTAATAAACCATGCAAGATGGCATTCATGGATTTTGCATTATTTTCACTAGACTTCTTCCTGACCACAACTATTGGTGGAATTGTTTGGGTTGTATAACCAGTCACGACTGATTGTTGAATATTGAAACCAAGGGCCATTAGATATGTTTGCATAATTATTCTCTAGAATGAATAGTTTGTTCCGTCAAACAATGAAACCATGTTTGTGGAGAAACCTTCTTGACTAGCCATGTGTTCTCCCGAGATCTTCCTTCCAGTGGTTACATTGTACCTGTTCTGATACCAATTGTTGAACTTATGATTATACTGAGAGGGGGGTGAATCAGTATAATATAGTTCTTACTTTAAATGAGCATTCATTAATCATTCATTAGCTTTGAAATAGTAAATGCATGTAAACTCAAATCATGATACATATATTTTAATTTGCAAACCCTTATGGGAGAAAACCACAAAAATTTATCTTTATAAATGTTTGTAGGTACCAACTTACTTTTACAAAGTTTTTAGGAACCAACATACTAGAGACACCAATCTCTTCAATTGAGCACCAACATAGTAAGATATTGTGTAGGCACCAACTACTAGAGACATCGATCTCTTCACTTGAGAACCAACTCAACAAGATATTGTGTAGGCACCAACCTATTGAAGAAACCAATCTCCTCATCTGAGAACCAAATTAGTAAGACCTGTATAGGAACCAATCTAATATCTTCATACACATATTACCTCTAACTTCACTAGCATGCTTCATATTTCATGCATTTCACAACATCATCATACCCTTAACTTTCATGCTACAACACCTCTCCTTGCTTCATATCCCAGACATAACTTCAAGCCCTAGTCAAATTTTCCCTTCATTCCCTAGAAAACCTCGTAGAATAATTCCCATAATATAATTCCATACTACAACATCACAACCTCAAAACAACACATTTTGCAGCATCACAGACCTCAGTCCTTTATAGTGCACCCTTAAAACTCCAAGAAAACTCTTGCACACCTTTAGACCCCAAGAATACTCCTCGGCTCCTCTTACACACCTCATATCTCTTCTACGCACTTGTGCTTGCTCTTCTTGCTTGAATACTCTTGAAATACACACATTTATCCTCTATCTATAGTGTTTCTGCATTCACTTATGGGGTCGACTTGTACTTTATCGCTGGGCCGACCTGATAGAATCTTTCATATCGCTTCATTCCTCTGGAGTTAGAAGGATTGTCATATACCATTGGAAGGTCTCAGAATAAACTTTTCAACAATATATCCTATGCTCCCATTTGAGCTAGATCTTCGGAGTAAAAAGGCCTTCAAAGATAAGGTATGCAAAATGAGCATAAAAAATCCAAAAACAATATTTCCAAAAATCTCCATCTTCTAATATTTATCTTGGATATCTTGTAGTCTCCCCGTCTTTGACATCAATGACAACAATATGTTCAAACAATACCCTTACCTAATAGGAATACACTTCAAGTTAAAACTAGATCATGATAGTCCAAAGTGCTTCTGGGAACAATGGTTATCTTCAAAAAAGAAAAACAAATGGGTAACAAAGATGTTAGGTTATGACTTTGAAATTATCTACAAAAAAGGGAAACAAAATGTGGTGGTGGATGCACATTCAAGGAAAGAAGAAAAAACCAAGGCATTACTTTGTGTTATTCCATTCTACACGTTGACTGGGTTGAAGAAGCAAGCATAAAATGGCAACAAAATCAAAGTGCATGGAAGCTCAGTCAACAACTACAACGGGACCCTAGTACATCATATTAATTTGTGTGGAAGATTGATTCACTTTGGTATAAGAATCACCTATATTTATGTAAGAATTCCCAACTCAAACAAAAGGTCCTTTTGGAACTAAATACTCCTACAAAGGGTCATTTGGGATTTCCAAAAGATTACCACGTGATCAAGAAGGATATTTATTCTATGAAGGTCTTAAAATCAATGTTCAAAAGTTTGTGGCTAAATGTTTGGTTTTCCAATGGAACAAAGAAGACACTGTCAAGACCCCAGGTCCTCTAGAATGGTTAGCCATGCCAAGTCATCATTTAGAAGATATCTCAATGGACTTTATTACATATCCACCAAACTCTACAAGAAATAATGACATCATGGTGGTAGTGGATCAACTCACAAAGTATGCCCATGTTTTCTCACGTTCTCATGCTTTTAAAGAAAGTACAAGAGTTGCAACATTCATGGAAAGGGTTCACAAGATACATGGAAAACCTAAGATTACTTAAGTGATAGAGATCCACTTTTCACTGGTAATTTCTCCATGGACTTGTTTTCTTGCTTTGGTACTCAATTGGTTCACAACTCCTTTAACCATCACAATTTGATGGGAAAACTGGGATTGTGAATAAATGTCTAGAGTGTTATCTTTGTTTCTTTGCACTTAATAAAATGACACAATGGGTCAAGTGGCTACCCTTGGCAAAGTGGTGGTACAACACTTTCTTCCAGACTTCATCAAAGATGTCCCCATTTATGTAATTCTATGTGAATCATCTTCCATCCATAACATCACCCTTAAGAGGAAAATCTAAGGAGGCTCAGGCAATGGAAGATCACATAAAGCATCAACAAGAAGTTCTCCAACATTGAAGGAAAAAATAGCTATAGCTCAAAATAGGATAAAATAAGAAAATCAACATCATAATGAAAGGAAATTTGAAGTGGGGATTGAGCATTTTTTATTTTACAAGCATACAAACATATGTCCCTCAAGCAACAAAAAAAAAACACTAAATTAGCACCCAAGTATTATGGTTACTATAAGGTGTTATAGAGGATTGGCAATATGGATTACAAATTGGAGTTGCCTCCATCTTTAGGTGTACATCCAATGTTCTGTGTTTCTTATTTAAACTAGGTAATCATTGACAAGATCCCAGTTCATACTATTTTCCCAATGCTTAATGAAGAGGGGGGAACCACACTAGAACCTGAAACAATGATTAAAACATGAATCAAGCAACTACAAAATCAAGCAATTATCAAGTACCTCATCATGTGGAAAAACTTGTCAATAGCATATGTGTCATGGGATGATGAGTTCAACTAGAAGCATCCAAAACTAATCAAGCATTGAGGGAAACACTTATTTGAAAGGGTGGGGCATGATAATAGGTCTTAGGATAATGCATTGCTAGTCAATCAGGCTAATTATTTGAACGTGTGTCCTTTGTCTCCTATATATATTAAGGAGACCAAGGAGACCTAGTTTTAGGGATCATCTTATATTGTGCAATTGATGTATTGTAAAAGGAGGTTTCCAATGAAGTAGGCTTCTTCATCCACTTTCTATAATTCTCAAGACATGGAATCATTTATTCTTTCTATTTTTATGATATTTAGGGTATTCCCATAACACCTAATGGTGTATGTGAAGTATTTCTGCAAGGAGAACATCATCATAGGTCCTCTCCCAAAAATTAAGCAAGGCACACATCTCACCCTCTTAAGTTGGTTCATAGTAACATATGCAAACCTATGACCAATCCTTTTGGTGGGGATAAATATCTCCTTGCCTTCAATGATTTCTCACTTTCTTTAGATATATACTATTCAATCCAAGTATAAATCCCTCGAGAAGTTCAAGGAATTTAAATCCTTGGTGGAAAATAATAACAATCATAGGATCAAATCTATCATGACTTATTGTGGAGATAAACACTTCAGTGATGGCCTTCACTCCTTTCTCACATCTCATGGCATTATTTCACAAAATCTACTTCCTCAACAAGATGATGTGGCACATCAAAGAAGTAGAACAATTATGGAAATGGCTTTGTATGTTGCATTCTCATCAAATGGAGCTTCAGTTATGGGGAGAAGTAGTGTTGTGTGCATCCCATATCATTAATCAGATGCCTATTCAAGATGTTCAACATATGAATCCTTTTGAGAAATGGTATGGTTACGAACCCTCTGCTGCTCTTTTAAAGTTTTTGGATCTCGTGGATGGGCCCATATTCCCCCCAAAAAAGCACAAGTTATAACCTAAGACCCAACAATGGATTATAGTGAGCTATAGTGAATCTTCAAAGTCATATAGATTTTATGATCCTTCCACGAATAAGGTGATTGAAGGGAGTGATGTTGTCTTTGAAGAGGCTCTTTCCCATGGTCCTCTAGGATCTTACCCCACTCTTTTTACAAACAACTCATCTCATACTATTTGAATAGATCACTTTCTTTCCATACCTAATGATGCTTCTTTTGGTGCTTCTTCTAGCAACTCTACAAAGACTCAGTAAAAAATCCATGGTGAGGCATGTATGGATAACTTGTCTACTACTATTGGGATTAAAGTCTCTTCTATCAGGTGGCTCTCTCCAATCTCTTATCATTGGAGCTACCTCATCATAGTGCCACTACAATACTTTCTGCTTCTACATCCCCACAAGGTAGGTCACAACCAATGCCTAAGTTGAAAACAATGCATTTAGTACTACCTTGTTGAAAACAATGCATTTAGTTAGTAAATAATGCCATACACTATATAATAAGATGATTGTTGCATGCAATTAATCGAACTAATAAACATCTAGGCAATTCTTGAGAACTTTCATACAAGAACCTTCAATAGGATGTTGCTCAATTGTTTTCTTAAACTCATTTGCATAGCTTCGAACTAATTTTTTTTCCAAGAAAGAGATTCAACCTCTACAATTGCTTTGGTCTAGTCCCTCTGGCCTATCATAAATCACCTATCAGTAGGCACTCAAAGGGTTGGGTAACTGCATAGCAAAACTAGGTATCCTCATTGTCTACCACCTACAAGACCAAAGAAACAAATGAAGCAATGTGTGGACTTGACCCAATGACCTCCCAGAGTCAGAAAGAATTAAGGGGAATAGTGGCCATATCACCTAGTGGGCCATGCCCAAAATGGAATGAAATGAATACCTTCAAAGTGACATTGAATAGGCATTATTTTGTTTCTCCAAGAGGGAGCCTCTTCCTAGGAACTCTTACAAATTCCCTCTCCAACATTTCTATTGAGTTCAAGTGTTGCCATATATAGGAACGAACTCCTCGATTACAACACACCTTTTCACACTATATTTGGTGCACAAATCATAGCACCTATTCTTATAGTATGGCGTGAACAATGTAATAGGGATACAAAATAACATTGATCGGGATCCAATCTAGAAAGAGCACACCTAATAAGCCATAACATATTAGTATAAATGCTCTATGCATTAATTTTCTATGCTTCTATAAAGGAAACTTATACATGAGAGAGAGAGAGATATTTGAACCAAGATAACTAGACAAGGATAACAAAAAAAGGTGTAACAATCTCACCATTCCCTTCAACGTTGCACCGTATGATATATCCCTTACATTCCTTTATGGAGATGCTCCAATATTTTAACCTTTATTAAATTTAATTCAAAGATATTGAATGTATTAGAGATTTCCTTGCATGCCAACAGGTTGCCCCGTCCAATTTGTAATGATTCCCCCCTCCCCATCCCTGTCATCTAGCCAAATTTAAGATTAGTGAGGCGATAAGTAATACACTTTCTTTCTTCCACGTAGACATGTCATATCCAAGGTCATCAATTACATTTGGATTTCCAGAAAGCTCTCCCTCAAGAGGGTATAATGGGAAGAATCTAATGGCCTTGGCCATTTTTAAATAGAAGGATTGAATGCTTTACTCATTATTAGAAGCCACAACAAATAATCTATTTCATAGAAAAGTCAAAATGATTTTTAAAATGTTATAAACTTTTGGTTTGTTTGCTTGTTAAATCAATTTAAAAAATAAGGTCCAACATAAGTATCAACTTCAACCACTAAATTAGTAGTTCTGAGCATGAGAGAATATACTGTATATCCCAATGAAATTCAACCCTTGCTTTAAAGATGTGTGTTAAGGATGCATTCAACCAAATCCTCACAAAACGTATTTTGAACATCAGAATAGTCAACAGAGGTTATAATAGTAGTTGATTATAATCTATCAGTTAGTATTTGCCTAGATAAAGAGTTACAAGTCATAAAAACATTATCTATAACATATACTAATAACTAAATAAAAAACAACTAAAGCATACCCCATCAATGGAACATGAGATCCCTTTCGTATAGTAATCAATACAATACAAAAAACATTGTAGATCTTCAAAACCTGCCCATCCAAGATAAATGTGGCCTTTAAGGCAATATTTCCCTAGAATACAAAAATTTAAGAACATCTTAGGACATGAAATATACAATACGAACTTAATGTATAAAATCAACGAGTTCGGCGTAAGATCAACTAAAAGCTAAAATATCAACTACACAAATTAGGTGTAGGTATCAGTTGATATTAGGATGGTCAAGTTGACCCTTTCATAACCATCAACCATTTTAGTTTCTTATGTAGAAAATATAACCTCCCTACGTATGTTTGGTTACATGGAAAACCTTACTTTCCATAACAAACTAACTGAAAGACTTAGTATTCCTGTAAGTCCACCATACCTGATATGTCCTCTATTATTTTTGTGTTATCTGGAAACATCACCGATGGTACCATAATATATATTTAATTAAACCTAAATTATGTTTTGAACATGATTTTGCGTAAACCCTTACATGCTATAAGAGTAAGTAATCAAGAGGTATGCAACCCATGCAACTCTTTCCATGTGTCCATAATGAGTTGCTTCACTTGGTTTTTGCAGTCCACTGAACAGAAAGGACAACAACAAGAGTTAGCAATTGATTTCTATAAAATTTGGTTAGTGCTAAAAATGACCGAACAATAATTCAGTAATCAAGTAGAAGTCCATTTATCTTCAAGTTGGCAGTTAAATTGAAAAGGGTAATCATAAGAAAATGTGTTGGCTTCTATAACATGCAAGCACTTGTACCTCTAACAATGACTACAAAGAAAAAAGTAAAAAGGGACGAAAAGGTCATACCTCTTTAAATGTTGTAGGATGGATGTCATGCTAGGAAATTGTAAGGTCGAATTAGGGAGAAATATCTATAGTCAAAGGATTTTGAGTGCTTGCAGAATTTACAATCGACTGCTTTACCCTATGAAGCAAGAGCCAGGCATCGCTTGTTTGACAGCCCTCGATCTTTTGGAGAACAATAGGAACCAAAAATTGATTGTTTATCTCTACAAGCATTTGCCCCTGTTGAAAACATACAAAAATGAAGAATTTTGAGTTTTAATATTAATCTTCCAGATGAAAAATGACACTCAAATTCAACTAACAACTTTACCATAAGCATATTCACATTGATAGATGTCTTCCCACAAGCTAAAAGCATTCTGGGCACTGGTGTATCACTCTGTACAACCATAAACAGATTCTTAAATTATCTAAAACTATATGAACTTGGGGTGCATAAGAGGATTAAAAGGCCTATCCGCTTAGTACTTACCAGGAAAGTTAGGTTTTGCCAAGATTCTATCACTCTGCCTTCACTTTCCCAAAAATGAGAGAGAGAGGAATATATGAGCAGGCGAATGAAAACCAATTGGAAGTCCTAAATATCATCTGGAGAAGTTCTCACAGAATTTCCAAATGCCAACTGACAATTTCCTATGTTTTAGTTAGAATTAGCAGCTATAAACCCATCACATTTAATAGGCACCAGTATCGTCCCTTCAATACATGCTCATAAATGTGCTAGAATTGGATATCGAAATGCAACATCACACTTTCTCTCCAGCTGTCTGTTTTGTCACTGATTCCTATGATGGGGCACTATATGATTCCTAAATTTAGTTGAAGCTAGTATGCTTCTCTTAATTACATAAATATGGACGTAATAATTGCCTTTTAATGAATAGGGTAGCTGATTGGTGCTTGTCATTGTGCTTGTTTTATATGACCATATACTTTCTTGTCTTTCTGTTCACATTGGTTATGATTTATATTCTATAACTCAATCATATGCATATTCCCCTTTCTTTTGAGGAAATGGGCAGATAATGAAAACATGTAAAATTAACTCTGAAATATATCATTACCGCATGGTAAAGATAAGATAAGATAAGATAGTTTTATTATCATCCAAGAAATGACCACAAAATTAGGTCAATGAGACTAAAACATACACCAAGTGCAGGAATGTGAAAGCAATTCCTATATCAATACAAGCAAACAAGAAAAATGAAGGAAACATAAGTGCTTAGTTAAGCTTTAAGCTAACAGTCTAGCCAAAACATAAGATAGTGTCAGTGCAGTGATACAAAAGGAAGGCCAAACACTGGACATCTCAATGTTGAGAGAGAGAGAGAGAGAGAGAGAGAGGATGTCAAGCATTGTTGGTCCGGATGACCAAGGGCAACCAAGATACAAGCTTACTGTCAAAGTTGTCAATCACTATGAAAGAGTTGATGCAATGGCGAATGATATCCTCGAAGGAGTGACAAAGGCTGAGGGTGTTAGCTTTTAGGGTTACCTCAAAAGAATTTGCACCATGCTTGAGGGTGCTTCCTGCAATGTGGGGTGTATGGTGTGTTGACTACCCTTGGTTGTACCGAGTTGGACATACACAATGGAGATATCTTACTCATGGATTGCAATGCCTTGACTTGATGCTTATGCAACACACTTCCTTGGAGCATTGAAGATCTATGTAGCTTAGTGACTTTCTTCATGGAGTGCACACATGGAGAGTTTGGTTGCTTTCTTGGAAGGAAAACCCACTTGGAGGAGGAGAATTGGGCATCTCAAACAATGGCATTGATCCCCAGGTAGCATGGGGATGCTCAGTTGCTTGCATGGAGGCTTGTACTTGACCATATGGGTTGAGGAGTGATCATGTAGGTATGGTGCACCTAGAGGTACACATGTCACAAGAGGAGAAGTTAGAGCATTCGAGGCCTTTGGAAGAGGAGCATTGGACACATCTCATCAAGCACTGAAATTGGGAACCTTGCTTATTAGATGTACATGGATTGAAGCTTGACATGTGTCACTTAGAAAGCTCTTCACATGTGGGCATATCTTTTGTCTAGTTGGGTTGATTGTTGTTGATTGTTGTGGACTTGTGTGATGCAAGCAGTGTTATTGAAACATGCCCGGTCCGGCAAAAGTGACTGGTTGGACTAGTCTTTTGAGAAAAAATGGTTAGACCGACAACTTGGAACCGTTTTTGGCCGGTTATGTACCAAAATCGGCCAAAAACACAGAATCGGTTGATTCAGTATGGTTCCATACATCACCCATACGACGCACTTAAAGGGGTGTATTTAAATTTTTTTAGGGAAAAACACAAATTTTAGGTTGAGTGGGCCTAGGGTAATGGTAATGTTTAAATTTTACTTTAATTTTCATCATTGCCATTTATTGTTTCAAGATGTTTGAGAGTGTTTCTAACTTCATTGGACTTCATATGGAGAAAGTAGAATTTTAGGTCTCATTCAAAATTCATCAGACTTAACAGTTTTCAGGATTTCAAGATTGGCAGGATTGCAACGTTTCCACTGGATTCTATCATGTATGAGGGTATGGAAATGGCATTTAATCAAGAGCACCAAGCCCTCTATGTACCTCGATGTTGGTGACATTGATTGTTGAACTCTTTTGTCACGACCCTAGTAAAAATGTACCCTTCACTCAAGTAAAATCACTTATTAGACATGTTAAGCTTTTTCTATCTTAATTTAATGCTTAGAGGGTGACATTGATGATGAGGATCCTAATATAAGTAATGATCTTCAAGATATGTAGTTATTTGTTGTAGAATTATTTTTTTGGACTCTAGAGGCCATTTAAAGCCTCATTGTTGATGCATTTTGGTTCAAAGATGGATTGCACTCGATGCTATTTTGGTTATATGCACTCTTACTTGCTATATAAATGATAAACTTTTCATATTTGTGTATAAATGGTTTGGATTCATATGGATGCACATGAATATATATATATATTTTTTTCAAAATTCAAATATTTTATGTAGTTTTTGGTCGATAGTTTTTTTTCTGGTTTTTTACCGGTCCAATATAGTTTCACATTTTTTGGGTAGACTGATCCGGTTCAGTTTCTGGTTCTGATAACATTGGATGCAAGTGAAGGTGCCAAGGAGGACTTGCCAGTGTGTATGTTATCTTCTTGAGGATCTTTGCTGGAGCAACGAACATTGGTTGTGAGTGATTCCTAGCTAGGAGGAGTTGGTGGCTACGGTTTTCTTATGGTATCCGAAGCTACGCTTTGCAGAGTATGACTTTACCAACTTGTATTAAGTTGTGGTATGTCCTTATACTTCATCTTACACATATACATCAGGTATTTTTGTTTTCCAAACATTGTGTACTTGCAAAAATGCCAACTTTTTACCTTAGCAGGTTATTTGCACATTTCCTTTTCCATCTACCCTATATTCCTCCCCACCACCAAAAACCATGGAATCGTTAGAAGATTCATTTTCAAGATTACTAATATACCAATCTTTCCTATTGCTAACATGACAAGTTGCACCCAAATCTATATACCAAGACAAAGTTTTCACATTGTCTACTTTATCTCGTGCCATAAACACAATGAGGTCACCCCTTTCATATGTTTTCCAACACTAAACTACTTCTTTGGCCATTGGTTTTTCTTCTCATCCCAGAACCATTTCCTACAATCTTTCTTTTGATGGCCTAGATTTCCATAATAATAACATTTGAAAGACTTTTCATCTACCTAAGTCATATGTCTTACTCCTACCTTATCTATTTCTTCCTTTCATTCTTAGCAAACTTACCTTTGCCCTTGAAGTTGGCTGCCAAACCCGTTTTTGAACCCTCATTCGGGCTATTATTTCCAAAATTATTTTCCACCTATATAGCTTCAAACTTCAAGTTAACATCAATATAAGTAATGTTTTAAGTTTCAATCAAATGCTCAAATGAGGCTAGTAAACTCTTGAGAGTGATTACTGCCATTTCTTCTTCTTCCATTTTCCACCCAAGGGCATTGAGTTGTTCTTCAAGAACTTTAACCTTCAGCAAATGGTCTTGTAAAGACTCACTTTCATCCATTTTGATCAACAACGGAAGTCTCTACCTTTATCTAAAATTTCATGTAAATCCTTCAACCGCTTCCAAACAGCTATAAAATGGCCCTTGGTTTGCACTTTGGGAAGCATTTCATCAATAATCAAAAGCTTTATCAGTATCATTGTTCTCTGTTCCGCTCATAAAACTTGGTTTGTGTTGATATTATGGTAGTTGCGGGAGGTATTTACCTCCACGTGTAAACCTGACGAGAATAGAAGACTCTGGGAAGAAAGAGAAACCCTAATGAGTTGGATAATAACCCTAGAAGACTTGTCAGCTCAAGAAGATAATATGTATTAGTTTATTAGCCTCCAAGAGAAGAAGTCATCCAGAAGAATTAATATATACTCCCAGAAGGAGAAGTCGGCCCCAGTAAGTCTGCCAGAACCACTATAAATACAGGGCGCCAGTCTCTCATTTGACACATCTCAGCAGTTGCAGAGAGCCAGTTTTGTGCAGTGCAGTTGCAGTCTTGTGCGCAGGTCTGGAGGAGAGCTACTGGTGCAACTATTGCAACTAGAAGTTACTTTTTGGCTTGGACTATCTCTTGGCTAGGGTTTGGACTATCTAATCAGCTCTTGTTAATGCACTATCCTTGGGGAAAGGTGTGCTACCCTTTGTATAGCTATCTAGCCTAGGGTTTGCTTCCAGAATGATTCTCTGTCAAGGTTAAGGTGCTCGGAGGGTGGCTTCGGCCTATGGTTGGTTGACAAGGGTATTTTCAATGGTAAAACGAGCACACATCTTTCATATTCTAACAAGTTATGGGCCCACACCTCCTTCATTCAATCTAAACTCTGGAAGGAAGCATAGCTGCTTGGATATTGAGCTCATTGAGGAAATGTCGGTAGGGTTACTAGCAGGAGCAACTTCCAAGACACTGCAGCTAAGGTTACTAGCAGGTGCAATTGCAGAAACCCTAATCCTCTTATTGAGGCACCTTAAGTGAAGGGATTGACCTAATCTATGGATAGATCAGTGCACCCTAGCCCAACGCATCTCCCGACACTCTCAGAAAGCCAAGACATGAAGTTTGAATTTCTGGTCAAATCTAGGGTTGACCAAGTCAAGCAACCATGACTTACTCTATGAAGTCAGAGAACAAGTTAGATGGAGATTCTAACTTTAGAGTGTGGAATACAAGGATTGATCTCATCCTTGCCAAGAATAAAGTGTTGGATATCGTGAAAGGAAAGATCGTGAAACCAGAGTTTGAAGAAGGGAAAGATAAGGAACCGTAGAACGTTGCAGTTATGGAGAAGTTCAAAGACGGTGGCATCAATGCCATGAGTATCATAGTGGATTCCATAAAAGACCACTTGATACCCTACATCTCCCATCTTGACTCATCGAAGAAGATGTATGATGCCCTAACAAACCTATTCTCAGTCAGAAACATTGGACAAGTAATGAGTGTAAAGAATGAGCTTTGTGACATGAAGATGAATGATGACGACATCATAACATCATACTTTGTGAGAATCTCTCAATTAAAAGATCAAATACAAGCTACTGAAGAGATCATCTCAAAGAAAGAGTTGGTAAACATATTCTTGCATCTATTTATAAATATTGTTGATTTAAAACCCTAGGGGACAAACACACAAGTAGTTCATTGTCTCATGTCCCCTGAAAGACAATTTTTCAGCCATTGAAGAAGAAAGGAAGAACCTAGCCATAGCTACACTCTCATTTCCCCTTCTCCCTAAGATAGTCGTACTTTCAAAGGTAAATAAGGAGAAGACGTCCCAGGCCTAGGTTATCTACACCTAGGGTCATCCTACTTCTAGGGTTTGGTGATAGGGCCTTGCTGTAGCAACACTCTCCCTCACCACACTCTCTTGTCTTGATTTATTTTTTATGCTAGCCATTTTTCCAAGTTAACCTAAGGAAAGAGGAAAGAGCACGAGGCCTTGCTTTAGAAACACCGGAGTGTTAAATTTTTAATTAAATAAAGTACCAAGGAAAGTGTTTCTCTTCCCTAGGTGCCTAAGGGGGAGAAAGTGCCTAATGTGGGTCCTAGTCAAATTAATTTGTGAGATGAAAATTAAAAGGTGACTTTATGACAAAAGTGAGGGTGAGTGAAGAGACACCAAATCTCAGCCACCCATCTAATCTAATCTCAACCGTTAGATTAGAAAACCCCTCACCTTCCCTCATGAGGTTGATTAGGGCAAGGGGGTGCACCCATTCTTGGGTAGTTGATTCATTTTTTAGAGAGCAAGAGAGAGATAATTTTCGAGCAGCAAGAGAGCAACCATTTCTGAGAGCTAGGGAATGCTTTCCAAGGCTGAATGATAGCACAAAAATTGAGGAAAAGGTTCAACATACACAGGAGGCCATACAACACGCATTTCAAGGTCTGTACAACCATTTGTGTGCACAAAAATTGAGACAGCAAACAACAATTAATTATGTTTGTACGGTACGGATTTTATTAGTCCGTACAATGTACTTTTGGAATAGATTTCAAGGAGGGACAGACAACCACATTTTGGCCGTACCGTACGGATTCCGTACAGTCTTTTCTTGGCACAGAAATTGAGACAAATTGTTGTGTGAGTTTTCTAGGAAGTTTGGCACAGTTTTCGAGGTGGCCATACATCCATTAATGCACCCAAAAATTTTCTGAAGTTGTTGGTATGAATTTTGAGGTGACCGTATAGCATTTTGGAGGCACAAAAATCGAGGAGTAGACTTGTATTTGATTACAAAAAATTCTGGAAAGAATTTTGAGTAGTTGGCTCATTTTCCTGTGTGAAGAATTGGCACGGTTGTCGAGATAAGTTTGTCATTTAAATTTCTGAAGATGAATATGCTATAATAGAATTCTCTGAAGCTCCTAAATAATAAAAATCTCCCTCTCTCACTTGTTTTCCCCTTGTGGGTTTTTCCAGGGTCGAAGTTAGACCGAAAATTCATGTGTCTAAATTTTCTGAGTTTTGCATACTGCTGATATTTTATTTCTGCGTTTAAAATGATGTTTAGAATCCTCATGTTTCAGTTCTGAAGTTTATTTTCTATAGTGTATTTATATGCTGATATAAAACTGGGTTTGGGAATTTAACATTGGCTGAAAAATAAGTGAGACTGAAACTGGGTTGGGGTCTGGAATTTTAACATGGTATCAGAGCTAAGTTGAAGAGGAGCAGAGATTTCAGCAGACAGAAAGTTGGGACAACAGTCACTTCACAGGGCAGATTTTTGAATTTGTGATTTTCAGCAGAAAGAGGGTCATGGCTACTGGTTTGAGGGTTGAGGATAGACTTGATGGGGCAGAAAATTTTGGTGCTTAGAAGGAGAGGATGATCTTGCTTTTGAAAGAAAATGAGTTGTGGGATATTGTGGAGAATACCACTACTCATCCTGTTGTGGTACTTACTGATGCTACTCTTCTTGCAACCTATACTAAGAAGAGTATCAAGGCTAAGATATTTATTCTCGATGCCATCAAGGATCATTTGATTCCTCACTTGACGGGGAAGACACATGCCTATGAGATGTAGGAATATTTGACTAAACTATACCAGAGTACAAATGAGAACCGAAAAATGGTTTTGAGGGAAAAACTAAAGAGCATAAAAATGACCAAGGCTGAAAATGTGGTCAGATACCTTACTAGATTGACACAGGTAAGGGATGAGCTTGGAGTTGTAGGGGAAGCTATAGCTGACAGTGATCTTGTGAGAACAACATTGCATGGAGTTTCCAAACAATGGGTTGTTTTTGTGGAGGGCATTGTTGCTAGGGAGAAGCTTCCTGGTTGGGAACGTCTTTGGGATGAATTTGTTCAGGAGGAGACCCGGAGAGGTTATGTGGCTCTTGCTACCACTAGAAAGAAGAAGTTCAAAAAGGGTCCAAAGGGAGGACAAAAGCCCAAGGGTGAAGGGAAGAAAGACATGAGCAAAGTCAAGTGCTTTGCATGCCATAAGTTTGGGCACTATGTAGGACAGTGTCCAAACAAGAAGAAGAAAGAAACAATAGCTTTAGCAGAGGTGGAAGAGTTTTCCACCAGGTTTGACAAGGAATTTTCCTTGATTGCATGTCTATCCTTGAGTACCACTACTACATATGCTTGGTATATTGATAGTGATGCCTCTCACCATATGACAACAGTTCGTGAGCACCTGACAGATCTTACATAGTGTGGAGATGCAGAGGTAGTGCTTGGAGATGAACGGGAGGTCAAGGTGGCTGGTTGTGGGACTGTATCATTTCAGAGGGAGTCTTTGCCTCCCATGAATTTGATAGAGGTTCTATATGTTCCAGGCTTGAAGAAGAACTTAGTGTCAGTTTCTACTATTGAGGAGAAGGGCTATGAGGTCTTGTTCTGTGATGGGCAGGTGCTTCTTCTCCCCAGAGGGTCTAGCATCACTTCGTCCAAAGTGATTGGTACTAGACATGAGAGGCTATGCAGGTTCTTGTTCCAGCCAGTGCGAGCATTGATTCATTCTACCGGCAGTAGCAGTGACCTATGTAAGATATGGCACAGGAGGATGACACATTTGCACCATGGGGATTTGAGAGTTCTGAGGGAGATAGTGACGGGAGTTCCAGATTTTAGTTTAGAGCACCATGAGTTTTGCAAGGGGTGTACCTTGGGAAAGTACACCAAGACTGCTTTTCCGAGCAGTGACAGTAGAGCAACATGGATACTTGATATTATAAATTCAGATGTATGTGGCCCGATGTCTTCAACATCATTGACTGGATCCCCATACTATGTTGTATTCATTGATGACTTCTCTCAGAAGTCCTGGATTTTCTTCATGAAGACCAAAGGACAGGTCTTCAGTCGATTCCAAGAGTTTAAAGCTCTTGTAGAGAACCAGACAGGGAAGAAAATCAGAGTCCTGATATCGGACAATGGGGATGAGTATACCTCCAAGGAGTTCATGGATTTTTGTGCAGGAGAGGGCATCAGGAGGGAGTTGATTGTTCCTTACAACTCACAACAGAATGGGATTGCTGAGAGGAAGAACATGGCCATTGTTGGGGCTGCGAGAGCCATGCTACATGATCAGGGGCTGCCACTATTTCTATGGGATGAGGCATGCTACACTGTTGTTTATCTGTAGAATAGGAGTCCTCATAGGGCTGTGGGGAGCATGACTCCTGAGGAGGCTTTCTCTGGGAAGAAGCCTGAGGTGGGACACTTTCGGAAATTTGGGTGCCTCACTTATTCATATGTCCCTTATGAGAAGAGGACAAAGTTGGAGCCCATGGCAGAGAGAGGGATCTTTGTTGGGTACAGTGAGACTTCAAAGGCTTTCTGTATTTACCTTCCTTCCTTAGGAAGACTGTCTTGAGGAGGTATGTCAGATTTGAGGAGGACGGAGCCTTTAGGAAGTCTAGAGGGACAGAGAGAGGTGAGTAGTCTTCACCTCATATTCAGGTGAGCCTGCAACAGACTACAATGACACAGATTTTCGGGCCACTAGCTTCAGGGACTACAGGTTCACAGGTGACAGGGCCACAGAGTTCAGGTTCATAGGCTACTGGTCCACAGGTCTTAGGATCAGGTACTTCAGGGTCTACTACAAGATCATTGTCTTCAGTAGATGGGGTTGAGCAGGGAAAGTCCCCTCCACAGAACACTACTTCAGAGAGGAGGAAGCCCAAGTGGCTTCAGAACACTTTGAGGGAGGCACAGGGTTCAGTGGGGAATCCTAGATAGGCAGTGAGGGAGAGTAAACCTCCTGAGAGGTTTTGCAGCTACATCTCGATGGTGAGCAGTATTTAGGAGTCTAAGCCTTCCACTTTTGTGGAGGCCACTAGTAGACAGGTATGGAGAGATTCCATGATGGAAGAGTACAATTCCATCATGAAGAACGATGGCTGGGAAGTTGTTCCTAGACCTGAGGGTAAGTCAGTGGTGACTCTACAAGCTAAAGCATGTTGTGGATGGCAGCATTGAGAAGTATAAAGCTCGCTTTATGGCTTGGGGGTTTTCACAGGTTGAGGGATTCGACTATGATGAGACCCTTGCGCTTGTTGCTCGATATACTTCGATCAGGGCAGTGATCTCCATTGCAGCAGAGATGGGTTGGAAGATCCACCAGATGGATGTGAAGACCGCATTTCTAAATGGTCTTATTGAGGAGGAGGTGTATATTGAGAAGCCATTGGGGTTTGAGGTGCATGGGAGAGAGTCTCATGTGTGTAGACTGAAGAAGGCATTGTATGGGCTGAAACAAGCTCCCAGAGCTTGGTATTCGAGGATAGATGCCTATTTGCAGCAGTTGGGTTTTGAGAAGAGTGAGGCGGATCCCAACCTATACTTCACTGTGGTTGGTGAGGATCCTCTCATTCTTCTGCTATATGTGGATGACCTTTTCATTACAGGGGTAGAGAGACTCATCAATAGCTACAAGGAGAGCCTTGCTTCAGAGTTCGAGATGACAGACATTGGACTGATGCATTACTTTTTGGGATTGGAGGTTTGGCATGAGCCTGGACACATATTCCTGGGACATGGGAAGTATGTATGTGATATTCTGAGCAGATTTCAGATGGGAGATAGCAGGCCCATGACCAGTCCCATGATTACCAACTGGAAGAAGCTTCATGCTTCTGATTCACAGTTGGTGGATCCCACTTTGTATCGTCAGTTGATCAGGTCATTGATGTATTTGGTCAATACTAGGCCAGATATTTGTTTTGCTGTCAACACTCTCAGCCAGTTCATGGTGGATCCTAGGAGAGTGCACTGGGTGGTAGAAAAACATGTGCTTAGGTATCTTTGTGGTACAATAGATTATGGTTTGGACTATCATAGAGGAGATGGAGTTCGTCTGGTTGGCCATACAGACTCAGATTGGGTAGGATGTGTCAGTGATAGGAAAAGCACTTCAGGGTGTTGCTTCGGATTGGGATCAACAGTTGTGTCTTGGTTCAGTCGGAAGCAGAAGTTGGTGGCTTTGAGTTCGGCAGAGGTTGAGTATATGGCAACTAGTCAGGCTAGTTGTGAGGCCCTTTGGCTTTGCAAGATGCTGGTGGGATTGTTCGGTGTGTAGTTGAGGCCTACCGTGATTTACTGTGATAATAAGAGTTGCATTAAACTCTCGAAGAATCCAAATTTTCATGACCGGTCTAAGAATATCAAGACTCAGTATCACTTCATCCATGATTATGTTCAGAGAGGAGTTGTGGAGCTACAGTACATATCTACAAAGGAGCAGGTTGCAAACATACTCACCAAGGCAATGGGCAGAGGCAAGTTTGTATTTTTTAGGGACAAGCTTGGAGTGGTGAGTAACACTTTCCTCGGTATGAGGGAGTGTTAAATTTTTAATTAAATAAAGTACCAAGGCAAGTGTTTCTCTTCCCTAGGCGCCTAAGGGGGAGAAAGTGCCTAATGTGGGTCCTAGTCAAATTAATTTGTGAGATGCAAATTAAAAGGTGACTTTATGACTAAAATGAGGGTGAGTGAAGAGACACCAAATATCAGCCACCCATCTAATCTAATCTCAACCGTTAGATTAAAAAACTCCTCACCTTCCCTCATGAGGTCGATTAGGGCAAGGGGGCGCACCCATTCTTGGGTAGTTGATTCATTTTTGAGAGAGCAAGAGAGAGAGAATTTTTGAGCAGTAAGAGAGAAGCCATTTCTGAGAGCTAGGGCATGCTTTCCAAGGCTAAATAATAGCACAGAAATAGAGGCAAAGGTTCATCATATACAGGAGTTCGTACAGCATGCATTTCAAGGTCCGTACAGCCATTTGTGTGCATAGAAATCGAGACAGCAAACAATAATTAATTATGTCCATACGGTACAGATTTTATCAGTCCGTACAATGTACTTTTGGCATAGATTTCTAGGAGGGACAGATAGCCACATTTTTGGCCATACTGTATGGATTCCATACAGTCTTTTCTTGGCACAGAAATTGAGACAGATTGCTGTGTGAGTTTTCTAGGAAGTTTGGCATGGTGTTCAAGGCGATCGTACAACCATTAATGCACCTAGAAATTTGCTGAATCTATTGGTACAAATTTTGAGGTGACCGTACAACATTTTGGAGGCACAAAAATCGAGGAGCAGACTTGTATTTGATTGCAGAAAATTCTGGAAAGAATTTTGAGGAGTTGGCTCATTTTCCTATGTGAAGAATTGGCACGGCTGTCGAGATAAGTTTTTCATTTAAATTTCTGAAGATGAATATGCTGTAACAGAATTCTCTGAAGCTCCTAAATAATAAAAATCTCCCTCTCTCACTGGTTTTCCCCTTGTGGGTT
>JZKD02S1600288.1:226850-249858 GCA_000966675.3 Picea glauca
GTACTTGCCAGAAATGGTGGGGGGGAATTTGGGAAAGGGATATGTTTCATCTTTGTATTGATTGGCAGTAAGTGTCGCTCTTGAACATGACACCCCCTATTCATCATTTGAAGCCAGTTTGGGAAATCCACTTGTCTCTCATTCGATTTGATATCAAGGTCTTTCCATGTGTCATATTTGAGTCAATGCTGCCAAATCATTGGTCGTGTCGTTCATATGTTCAAGAGAAGTCCGTCTGAAATCTCTATTTGAATCGGCCATCTGCAGTTATCCATTCTCTTCGTGTCGGCCTTCCCTGTGTCCAAAGTCCAATTGCTACATGCTCTGTTTCACTTTCAAACTATGTTACTCATTTCATGTCATTGATGGGGAATACATCAAGGCCCTCCTGTGATGAGTCTTGTTCCATCGAATTCAGCACATTATCTGGAATCAAGACTTAGAAATCATTCAGTACCTTGGAGCTTGCATGCCTCAATGGCAAGTTTCCTCACTTTAGACAGTGGGTTTACATCATTGACCTCTGATCGAAAGATTCCATCGAATGTTCGACATCAACTCATTTATTCCTAGTCGATGGATTGTACTTTAGTACCTTGGGATTCATTTACGTCAATGGTGATTTCCCTCGCACTTGTTAACGGTTACATCAATGGCCGGTAATCAGGCGGTTTCTACCATGTTCGAATTCAACACATGTAATCACATGGTTAGATTCGTACTTTGGGCGATGAGATTGAAGACCCTGGATATTGTCTTAAGTGATCCAGATTGCGATGGAGTATGTATAATTTGCGACACATGGATCCACTGTGTATATTTCGTGGCTATGTCGTCTTGATTGAAAATTTGTCGCATAGATCCACAGTGTATTCAGGTGGCTATGCTATATTATGACTGCATGGATCCACAGTGTATGATTGGTGGCCATGACCTTTGTTTATGATGTCATTAGTCTATGGTCTGAGTATGGGAATGCCTACCTCAGGAATTGGTATACATGATATTCTACCGATGCTTGGATGTTTGCAGGTTTCCAATTAGATGTGCTCTTGGTTCTTGACACACACATGCAGCTTACAAAGTCTACCGACTATCATTGATTCCAATCTCAGACTTTGGGGGGCATTCTATTATCCACAATTTTGGTATTCATGATGATGTAATGATGATGGAAAAATCAAGCTCTTCACTAAGAACACTTTCCTGAGAAAAGTTACATTTGTCTGCTTCTAGAAATCATACTTTTAAGGGATGTTTGCAGGCTACCTATATATTTGCCTGCGAGAATACATGATTCTCGTAGGATGCATTAAGCTGGAGTGCGAGGAGTTCGCACTGTACCTAACTATCAGGGTGCGAACATTTTCCAAAGGAAGGAAAAAGATAAATTCTCGAACCTTCTAGAAGGGAATCTTCTAGGAGCATGAGTTGGCATTCGAATGGTTGTTCAAGTACTAGTTTTCCTGATATCTTGGGATTATTCCTATCCAAGTAACTAATCTATTCTATCCTATATATTGAAGAGAATGCTCATGGAAAAGGTTAGAAGCAAACTAGCAAGAGATTGATTGGAGAATTAGTGGAAGATTGTATGAAGGACTGATGCTACAACAACTAGAGACACCAACAAGGTTATCCAAAGTGGTTGATTTTCTTCATGCATGAGCAAGTGTGTGTGTCAGAGCTAGGAGCCATCGAAAGGAGATCTACAACATCAAGGCTCAGGTTGTAAGTTTCACTTTCTATCAATTTAATACAGTAATATGTCCTTTTCCCATAAAGATGATGTCACTTTATTACATAACTCCTTGATCATATGTATAGATTAGCTATTGAATATATTGATCTGCCTTCACTTTGATTGGTTTGTACTATTGCGATCTGAATGACATAAGAGCATTGGAGCGAATATTGGAACAATAGAGACCTAAGGAAGCGTTCATAAGGTATGTCCATGATTCTTGTCTCTTAGTTCATTCAATAGTCTAGATCTAGGGAAAGAGTATTATTCTGTCCTGTTTTGTTCTAGATCCAGGTGGATCTAGGGAGATCGGTTTGTGTCCACACTTACAGATTAATCCTGAAACAAGCAAGGAGTTCAACGATTCATAAATTGATTTCCTCGCCGACTCCATGAACTTAGAAGTCATTAACCTACAAAGAAATACCTTTCCAAAGGGTTGTGTTCCCCTAGAAAACCTTTTCGACAGGCAGGATGTTTTCAAAGGGAAGAGGCCCAACAAACAAGCTGAAGAAGATTTGGAATTCAATATCGGTAAAGAAATAGACCCAAGGATGGTAAAAATAGGAAAGGGCACCACTGAGAAAGAAAGGAAGGAGATACTAGTGCTCATCAGAGAATTTGGAGATACCTTTGCTTGGAACTATGATGATTTGAAATCCTATAGGGGGGATGTCATCCAACACGCCATACCTTTGGTAGAGGGGGCTAAACCCTTCCGACAAAAACTGAGGCATATCAACCTAAAGATGGTGGGCCAAATACAGAAAGAGGTCCAAAAAATGGTTGGTGCTGGTATCATAGCCCCTATCAGATATTCTTCTTGGATGTCAAATTTGGTGGTTGTTCAAAAGAAGACCGGTGACATATGCTTATGTGTCAACTTTCTCAACCTCAACCAGCTATCTTTAAAAGACAATTACCCTCTCCCAAACATGGAACATTTACTTCAGTGGGTTACAGGGGTAGGGATGATGTCTATGCTGGATGGATTCTCAGGATACAACCAAGTTTTTCTCAAAAGAGAAGACCAACTCAAAACTGCATTTACTACGCCTTGGGGAACTTTTATGTACTTAAGGATGTCATTCGGTCTTATGAATGCCGGTGCTACCTTTCAAAGAGAAATGGAATTTTCCTTTAGAGACCTCATACAAAAAATCATAGAGATTTACCAAGATGACCTTACATTCGTGTCCAAGGATAGGAAAGACCATCTCTCACACCTCAAGATTGTTTTTGAGTGGTGCAGAAAGTATGGTATCTCACTGAATCCCAAGAAATCTGTCTTCAGGATTGATGAAGGAAATTTGTTAGGACATGTGGCCTCACAAGGAGGAGTCTCCATTGATCCCAAGAGAGTCCAGTCAATAAAAGACGTCTGCCCCCCGACGAATAAGAAATCTTTGCAATCCTTTCTCGGAAAAATCAACTTCATTCGTAGATTTATACCAAACTTTGTCAAGATGATAAAACCTTTGAGTGCTTTGCTAAAAAAGGATGTTGCCTTCATATGGGGTGATAAGACCAACAAATCCTTTGAAGATATCAAGGATGCTATTGCCCAAGCTCCTGTCTTGATCAACCCTGATTTCTCATGGGACTTCATAATATTCTCGTTTGCATCCCAGGATACTATTGCAGGTGTTTTGATGCAAAAGGATGTTGATGATTATGAACACCCCTTAGCTTTTATGAGAAAGGTCTTGAGAGACTCTGAGTTGAATTACTCCATCACTGAGAAACAAGCCTATGCCTTGGTTAAATCCCTCAAACACTTTAGGAACTACGTCGGTTACAATAAAATCAAGGCTTATGTCCCATACCTAGCCGTGAAGGACGTCTTATCGCAACAAGATTGCATGGGTACTAGAGGAAAATGGGTTTCAAAGATCCAGGAATATGAATTAGAAATAAAACCCACCAAAATAATAAAGGGACAAGGTTTAGCCCAAATGTTGACCGAGAGCAACCAAGAAGCCATACAGATGGGTGAGAGTGAGCAAATAAACGTGATGATCAGCGAATTAGAACATGATGAATGGTATTCCAATATCGTCTACTATCTAAAGAACTTGTCATGCCCTGATCACCTAGTAGACTACAAAAGAAGGGATTTGAGATTGAAAGCTATGAAATACTGCTTGACTGAAGATGGACTTGGATGGAGAAATCCTGATGGGGTTATACTTAGGTTTGTGAACAAAGAAGAGGCGAATAAACTACTGGAAGAATTACACTCTAGATATTGTGGTGGACACTTTGTAGCTTGTACTAATGCCCACAATATTTTGAGGTCTGGCTATTATTGGCCAACACTTTTTTTCGACACCCACAAACACATCCGATCTTGCCAACCTTGCCAGTACTTTTTCGGCAAACCAAAACTCCCATCACAACCCTTGAAGCCTGTAGTAGTAGAAGCACCCTTTCAACAGTGGGGTTTGTGTTAATATTATGGTAGCTGTGGGAGGTATTTACCTCCATGTGTGAACCTGATGAGAATAGAAGACTTTGGAAAGCAAGAGAAAACCCTAATAAGTTGTCTAATAACCCTAGAAGTCTTTTCGGCTCAAGAAGATAATTTATATTAGGTTATTAGCCTCCAAGAGAAGAAGTCGACCAGAAATAATAATAATATACTGAATAGACACATATCCAGAAGGAGAAGTCGGCCCTAACAAATCTGGCAGAACCAGTATAAATACAGAGCACTGGTTCTCATTTTACACATCTCATAATTGCAGAGAGCAACTAGTGCACACTGCAGTTCCCAGTTTGGTACGCACATGTGGAGGAGGGTTGCAGGTGCAACTGTAGCAGCAGCTAGTTTTTAGTGTTGGCTTGGACTATCTCTTGGCTAGGGTTTGGACTATCTGATCAGCTATTGTTGGTGCGCTATCCTTGGAGGAAGATGCGTTATACCTTGTTTGGCTATCTAGACTAGGGTTTTCTTTCGAAGTAATTCTCAGTCAAGGTTAAGGTGCTCAGAGGGTGGCTTTGGCCTATGGTTGGGTGACGAGGGTATCGTCAATGGTAAAATGAGCACACATTATTCTATATTCTAATAGGTTATGGGCCCACTCCTCCTTCATTTAGTCTAAACACTGGAAGGAAACATAGCCTCTAATATATTGAGCTCGCTGAGGAACTATCGCTAGGGTTACTAGCAGAAGCAGCTCCCAAGACACTGCCGCTAGGGTTACTAGCAGGAGCAGTTACAGAAACCCTAAACCTCTTGTTGAGGAACCTTAAGTGAAGAGATTGACCTAATCTCTGAACACATCAGTGCACCCTAGCCTAGGGCATCTCCTGATACTCTCAACAAGCCAAGACGTGAAGTTTGAATTTTTGGTCAAATCTAGGGTTGGACCAAGTCAAACAGCCATGACTGACTCTATGAAGTTTGAGAACAAGTTAGATGGAGCCTCTAACTTCAGAGCGTGGAAGAAAATGATTGACCTCATCCTTGCCAAGAATAAAATGTTGGATATCGTGAAAGGAAAGATCGTGAAGCCAGAGTTTGAAGAAGGAAAAGAGAAGGAACCATAGAACGTTGCAGCTATGGAGAAGTTCAAAGATGTTGACATCAATGCCATGAGTATCATAGTGGATTATATAAAATACCACTTGATACCCTACATCTCCCATCTTGAATCATCAAAGAAGATGTGTGATGCCCTAACAAATCTCTTCTCAGTTAGAAACATTGGACAAGTTATGAGTCTGAAGAATGAGCTCCGTAACATGAAGATGAATGATGAAGACAACATAGCATCATACTTCGTAAGGATCTCCTAGTTAAGAGATCAACTACAAGCTATTGAAGAGATCACTTCAGAGAAGGAATTGGTGAACATAGCACTCAATGGTATTCCCAAGACATGGGATGCATTTTCCGCAAGCATGAACACAAGGAAGGAGTACCCGACATTTGAAGAACTTTGGACTTGCTGTGCTCAAGAAGAATCAAGGATCAATACAAAAGAGAAACCCCAAAAGAAGTACGACGACCAAGATTTCACAACAAGATTCAAGAACTTCAGGAACAAAAGGAAGTTTGGTTCAAGGAGGAAGCCAAATCAAGAGAAAGACATTTCAGAAGTGCAATGCTTCAACTATCAAAAGTATGGTCACTACAAGAATCATTGTCCCGAGCTAAGGAAAAAGAAGGAGAAACATGAAGCATCGATTGCTGAAGAAAAGGAACCTACAAAGAAGACTAAGCAGGATGGAAGAGACTTCTTCCTCTAAAAGGTAACAACACTCATCTTATTTCTTATTTGCATCGTCTCTGTACATATCTTGTTTGCATCATATATGTACATATCTTGTATATCTATCTCTTGGAAGATAATGTGTTCCAAGAAGAATTATACCTATGGAAGAACAAACAAGATGAAAATAGATATCATTAGATAATACACATGAAATAATGAAATACAAATCATGTGGAAGCTATTAAAAGATAAAGTCAAATCAATCATGAAGAGACTTAGAAGAAGCAAAGACAGAAAGAAGTCAGCAATCGAGAGGAAATTGGAAAAGGACTTATGACGTTTTGTAGAAAAAAACAAGACGAAAGTGTGGACTCTGTTAGACAAGAGAGACAATTATACATTGCAGAAGACAATAAGGATGCAGATGGAAGCAAAGACTCGGTTAGACGGAGGGAGTCGATTACATGCACTTATACATGAAGCAAGGATTAGGAGGGAGCTAATCCCATGATCCATTGAAGATGATGAAATATATATATCCATGGTAGCAACCATGAAAGACAGTACATGTTTAGTTCAACCACAAAAGAAGACTTCTTCGAAGGAAAGCCTTAAAGTATTCCTAGTTGTACATCTAGATCCATGATGCTATGATGAAAGGAAGAAGTGGAATCTCTAGAGCATGGAATCTATAAGAAACTCCATGGACCCAAAATCTAAAGAAAAACATGAAGAAGAACATGAATATTCCAAGAAAGAAAGAAAAGCCAGAACAACCAGTCATAATATTAAGAATCAAAATATTACCAGCCTGATATGAACTCACCAAAAGAAATCAAGCAGAAGAACTGAAAGTCGTGATAAAGAACAAGTGTATGGAAGAATTATGAACTAAAGAATTATGAGACCTAGAACTAGAGGTTCTCCCAGATGGAGGGAGAATACTATGATGATTACTTGTTCCAGTAAAATAGACTTATCTCTACATAAGTCATTATATCATCCGCAACATCCATGAGTCGGAATTCTACATCAAATGAATACAAAGAATGTTCTCTAGAGAAATTGAATATGTGATGTACCATCCCCAAGAGTAGGCCAGCAGGGAGTGACTTAGTAGTCTATATGTTCCCGTAGAATATAGTTAGGCACACACAGGGAACAAGATGGAGAAATAAGGAGGAATTAACGGCTAAACGATGAATTATGCCAAAATACTTAGGAAAAGTTACTTAAGCCTAAGTCAACGAAGAATTAGAATGAAAAGGTGTTAAGGGGGGACTTAATTGATAAATAAATCACTTTAGGAGGAAAGGCGCCTAGGTTAAGTGAGGTCAACGAAGAATTATATCAGGAAAGATATAAAGGGAGGAATTTGACCTAATTCCTCATTATGCATTGTTATGATTTGATGTTGAGAGTTCTGAGAGGAGGAGGAGAGCCGACCTTACTGTTTTGTGTATTTCTGGAGGAAACCACCACCATTGATTAGTTTCGGTGTTGAGAGACACACCCCAACCCATCGGAGATACCATCCAGGTATTTCACCATTCATTTCAGGAGTTTTCATTGTGGAGGGCACAACTCAGTCAAGGGGGGCGCAAGCTATTTTGAGGATTTAGAGATATGCAATAGATGTGTGTCCCAATTGCAAATTCATTCCGACCCAATGGAGATCCAGCCAGGGAACTTCCATTGAGCCATCTATCATCAGATTCCGATGGTGGAATCTTACAGATCGATCCATCCAGCTATTCAGGGCGTAGTCATTCCGGATAGTTATTTGGCATTGCATGCAGATGTTCCAGTGCAGATCTGGACAAACCCTTCCGACCCATTTCATCATTTGACGAGACGATTTTTTTGAGACATATAGCAGCAAATTCCGTCTGTGGAATATTTTGGGGCGCATTCAGTGTTCCAGGAGGGGCACAAACCCCCCAGGGATCCATATCCGGTGTCGTAGAAGTCTGATCCGAGTTCCGGCAGATGTCCATTCCAGTATAGAGACCAGGGCACATCTATTGGAGCAGTTTCGAGCACATTCTGACGATGGGTTCTTCAGATCGAGTTTTCCAGCTGGTAGTGGTTACTGTATTTCGCCAGAACCGCACATTTTTTCCGATCTATCCGTGCATGCATCAAATCTGCCATCTTCTTATGATCACGTGTATTTATTTGTTATTTGATTGTATTCTAGTACAGATCCAAGAGATATGACTGACATATAGACTCTATTTTTCCAGTAGGCTATTGTATTTCCATGCTTGAACCGTTATTATTCATGATATTGAGCATTTGACATTCTATACTCTTTCATGCACCATTATGTGATTGATAAACATTAAATATGCAACATGCACATGTAATAACCCACATGCACCTGCAATAACCAACATGCAACCACAATAACCAAAGAACACCTCGGACACATGATTAAAATGCATCCAGAAACCCCCAGTGTATCAGATCTGCACACTAGAGCATTAGAACAGTAGCAAATATCTTGATCAGCTGGATAAGGGATATTTCAGTGGTATCAGAGCTTTAGTCCTACCAGCCTGTGACTAAATACCATGAACCCAGTAGAGGAACCAGATGGCCATGAGCATGCAGGTGACGAATATGTCACTTACAACAGACGAAGGGGAAGAAGGGATAGGTCTAATTTTCCTCCTTTCCCTCCCAGTTCAGAGGAAGAGGAAGAGGCACTCAGAGAAGCAGAGCGATGAGCAGAGCACGAAGCAGAGAAGAGGCTAGGTGACAAGTATGAATGACCAGAGGATAGTGGTAAGACCCCCATGGATCCAGATGTAGCCTTCATGCAGATTATTAGTGACATGCTAGCTAGCCAGTAGACCATGTCTCAGTCTTTGGCTCAGGTAGCAGATAGACTGGCTATGGTAGAAATTTCGGGCACTCAAGGCCCACATGCAGCACATGGGAACTCAGGGGCAGGTAGTAGACCCTAGTCACCCACTCGCACGTATACCTCTACGAGTAGGATTCCACATCCATTGTTTCCTAGTTTCCAGAGGGCAACCCCAGTAGCAGCCCAGATACCGATAGCACAGAGACCGCCCACACATGCAGAGGACATTGCAGAGTATCAGAGAGAGTATGCGGCCTTGGGCCATGACTTTCATCAGGACATGACCTTAGTCGAGTATTGTGGACTCAGACTCAGGAACTGTCCTAGAGAGCCACAGAGGGGACAACAGCAGCAGTAGTAGGGGCATAACATTGACTTCATCTGAAAAGTTGGTAAACTCACCATACCTTCTTTTGACAGATCATCCAGATGCACTGCAAAATCTTGGGTATAGAAAGTAGATACCTACTACAAGCTCAACCAGATGACCGAGGCAGAGGCCATCAGTTTCATCACCCTACACTTGGAGGGTGAAGCACACGAGTGGTGGTATCATGGATTGGTGACATTGGGTCACAATTACATCACCTCCTACATAGAGTTCACAGAGAGACTCATGGATAGATTTGATAGGAGGGATCTGGATATCCACTTCAGAGATTTAGCCCAGTTGAGACAAACTGGCATAGCAGAGGCATTCATCGCTGAGTTTTAGAGAGTAGCAGTGGCAGTGACAGACATATCTGAGCCGCGATTGGTCATGCTATTCACCGAAGGGCTCACAGAACCCTTGATAGGTTGGGTGAAGGCATACTGACCTCATTCCTTGCAGGATGTTGTTCGACACACTAGAGATTTGGTGGATTCGGTGCCAAAAACTCAACCTTTCACTAAACCTTTTGTACCACAGAGAGACAAGGATCTGAAGAATCTTCCAAGGGAATGGAAGGGCAAGCCTAAGTTGGATGATGATACACGACGTGAGTTGATGAGGAAGAATCTTTGCTTCTCCTGCAGAGATCCTTGGGTCCCCAGACATAGATGCAAGGGGAAGGGACAGATCCACTATATTGAAGTGGAATCAGGAAGTGAGGAGGAGGATGAGGATATTTAGGCACCGACAGACAGTGATTCAGAGACTGCAACCACACATGAGCTAGAGAAGCAACCGAAGAAACCTCAGATACCGGCCAGGGCCAAGCCTCGGGAGGAGACCAAACCTCGTAGAGAGGTGAAAGGGGGAACCATAGCCACCCTTTTAGGAATACCCAGGTACAACACTCTCAGACTCAAGGGCCTTGTACAAGGGCAATGCATGACAACTTTAGTTGATGGTGGGGCCACCCACAACTTCATCGATGCATATTTGCTAGCCAGGAGGGGGTTACGCACATAGGAGTTTGAGGGATTCCATGTGGCAGTGGCTGATGGATACAAGATGACATGTTTGGACATGATCCCTGACCTAGAGGTCAAACTTGGAAACTACACCCTGACTGACACATTTTATGTAGTTGACCTATCAGATACAGATGCCGTGTTGGGAGTACAATGGTTATATTCATTGGGGGAGATTGGGTTGAACTATCAGACGTTGACCACGATCTTCAGAGATGCCAGTGGATCAAAAGTTGTGCTGAGAGGCATGTCTACAGGGGCGCCTTGAGTAGTATCGGCAAAGAGGATGGAGTGGATTTTTCGTCATGGTGATGTGGCTTATGTAGTAGTGTTTTGGATCACCACGCGAAAAGACTCAGAGGGTAGGGAGCAGTACCACCCACAGATCAGAGAGCTTCTGGGACGTTATGAGCTAGTATTTGGGCCGATACCACCAGGGAGACTGCCAGACAGGGGTTTTGAGAACATGATTGAGTTAGAGGCAGGGGCTACACCGGTGATTATAGCACCTTATAGACACCCCAAGAAATTTAAGGATGAAATTGAGAAAGTGATTAAATAATTGCTCGCTATGGGGCACATCAGGCCCAATAAGAGTCCTTTTTCATCTTCAGTCGTACTGGTACTGAAGAAGGATGGCACATTACGGATGTACATCGATTACAGAGCACTCAACAAGAAAATGATCAAGAATCATTACCCCATTCCACGCATAGATGAGATGATGGATGAGTTACATGGAGCAGTCTTCTTCACCAAGATTGATCTATGTTCAAGATACCATCAGATCAGCATCAGGGAGCAAGACATTGAGAAGACAACGTTTCGATGCCATTTCAGACACTTTGAGTTCTTGGTTATGCCATTTGGACTGAACAAAGCACCAACCACTTTCCAGTCTTGCATGAACCATATCTTTAGAGGACAGTTGAGGAAATACCTTCTGGTATTCTTCAACGATATATTGATCTACAGCAAGACATGGGATGAGCATTTGGCACACTTGGGGAAGGTCTTGGATATTATGAAGGCACAGTATTTATATGCCAAGGAATCCAAATGTGAATTTGGCATGAGGGAACTTCTATATTTAGGGAATATCATCAGTGGGCAGGGAGTACAGGTTCACCAGGAAAAGATCAGAGCCATTATGGATTGGCCAATACCCAAGAACCTCATGGAGCTGAGAGGATTCTTTGGGTTATGCAGTTACTACAGGTAGTTCGTCAAGGGTTTTTCACAGTTGGGAGAACCACTCACAGAATTGACAAAGAAGGGTGCTTTTAAGTGGACAGAGGAATCACAACAGACATTCGAAAAAATGAAGGAGGTTATGAGCACATGCCCTGTTCTAGCCCTTCCCGATTTTTCTCAGTCATTTGTCTTAGAGTGTGACGCATCAGGGGTGGGGATTGGAGTAGTTTTGATGTAGGGGGGCCACCCCATTGTGTTTGAGAGCAGGAATCTTGACGAGCCGGAGAGACCCTATCCTATCTACGACAAGGAGATGTTAGCGATCATGCATGCTTTAACCAAATTCAGGGAATATCTGGTTGGCAACAGGTTTGTAGTGAAGACTGATCATAACAGTCTCAAGTATTTCCTTGACCAGAAAGACCTTAATGAGAGGCAGCAGAAGTGGGTCTCAAAGATCCAAGCCTTTGAATTTGACATTGAGTATGTCAAGGGAAAAAGGAATATCGTGGCAGATGCCTTGTCCAGGATGCCAGCAAGATGTTCGATGATGAACATTTGTATAGATTGGAAAGCTCATTTGTTGGTGGAATACTCCAAAAAATAATTTTCTTGTGAGGTGATGGACGGGCAAGTGATTGATGATAGATACCGAGTTCTTGATGACGTCATTTTCTACAAGAACTAGATCTACTTGGTTCCAGAATCCACCCTGAAAGGGAAGATTCTGAAGGTGTGTCATGATTCACCAACAGCAGGGCATCAGCGATACTTCAAAACTTATAGGTAGATCAGGGAGAGATTCTCATGGAAGGGTCTCAAGGATGACGTGCTGAAACACATATGAGAGTGCACGACTTGTTAGTAGAACAAGTTCGAGCAGACACATCCCGCAGGGTTATTACAACCTATAGCCATTCCAGAGCAGAAATGGGAGAGCATTTCCATGGATTTCATTACAGGCCTCCCTAGAGTGCAGGGAAGGGACTGTATATTTGTAGTGGTTGACAGACTGACCAAGTTCACACATTTCTTCGTCATACCCACAGACTACAATGCCATACAGGTAGCAGATTTTTTCTTCAGGAAGGTATTCCGATTGCACGGGTTACCCAGGCAGATATTCAGTGATGGGGATGGGCGCTTCATCAGCGCATTTTGGTAGGAGATTTTTAGATTGACAGGCACAGAGCTAGACACGAGTACCAGTTACCACCCACGGACAGATGGGCAGACAGAGATCGTCAATAAATGGGTGGAAGGGTATCTGAGGAATTATGTGGGGGGATAGCAACGCACTTGGGTGAGATGGCTACATGTGGGTGAGTATTTCTACAACACAACTTACCATATGTCTATCAAGATGTCACCATTCAGGGCATTGTATGGCTACGATGCACCCTCCTTTATAGATACTATGTTTGGGGACAGCAGGGTCTTAGGGGCCAAGGATTGGGTGGAGGAGAGTCAAAGGATCCTGCGATCAACAAAGGAGAACTTGCAGTTAGCTCAGAATCAGCAGAAGATATATGCAGATCGACATAGAGTTGAGCGCAGTTTTGAGGTAGGAGATTTGGTTTTCCTGCGATTATAGCCATATCGACAATCGTCCTTGAAGAGGAGCAGAGCAGAGAAATTGAAGCCAAATTTTTATGGGTCGTACAGAGTCATCAGGAGGATAGGCGAGGTAGCATATGAGCTAGAGCTACCAGAAGGTAGAAAGATTCATAACATCTTTCATGCATCTTGCCTTAAAAAGGTGGTGGGACAACAGGTTAGCATTTCACAGGAGTTGCCACCTTTGGATGAGGAGGGTCAGTTGGAACTAGTGCCAGAGGAGGTACTAGAGTAGAGAGAGCCTAGATTGAGGAGCAGGATCATCAGAGAGTGCTTGGTTAGATGGAGGGGTCTTCCAGTGGAGGATGCCACATGGGAGGGAAAGCATATTCTGCAGCACCCAGGATTGATGTTGCTTGAGGACAAGCAATCTCGGGAAGGGAGGACTGTGATGTCCCATCCCCAAGAGTAGGCCAGCAGGGAGTGACTTAGTAGTCTATATGTTCTCGTAGACTATAGTTAGTCACACACAGGGAACAAGATGAAGAAATAAGGAGGAATTAATGGCTAAACGATGAATTAAGCCAAAATACTTAGGAAAAGTTACTTAAGCCTAAGTCAACAAAGAATTAGAATGAAAATGTGTTAAGGGGGGACTTAATTGATAAATAAATCACTTTAGGAGGAAAGGCGCCTAGGTTAAGTGAGGTCAATGAAGAATTAGATCAGGAAATATATAAAGGGAGGAATTTGACCTAATTCCTCCTTATGCATTGTTATGATTTGATGTTGAGAGTTCTGAGAGGAGGAGGAGAGTCGGTCTTACTGTTTTGTGGATTTCTAGAGGAAACCACCACCATTGATCAATTTCGGTGTTGAGAGACACACCCTAGCCCATCGGAGATACCATCCAGGTATTTCACCATTTGTTTTAGGAGTTTTCATTGTGGAGGGCGCAACTCAGTCAAGGGGGGCGCAAGCTATTTTGAGGATTCAGAGATCTGCAATAGACCTATGTCCCAATTGTAGATTCATTCCGACCCAGTGGATATCCAGCTAGGGTGCTTCCATTGATCCATCTATCATCAGATTTCGATGGTAGAATCTTACAGATCGATCCATCCAACTATTCAGGGTGCAGTCATTTTGGACAGTTATTTGGCGTTGCATGCAGATGTTCCAGGGCGGATCCAGACAAACCTTTCTGACCCATTTCATCATTTGACGAGACAATTTTTTTGATCCATATAGTAGTATATTGCATCGGTGGAATATTTTGGGGCACATTCAGTGTTCCAGGAGGGGCGCAAACCCCCCAGGGGTCCAGATCCGGTGCCGTAGAAGTCCGATCCGAGTTCTGACAGATATCCATTCTAGTATAGAGACCAGGGCACATCTATTGGAGATTTTTTGAGCACATTCTAATGGTGGGTTCTTCAGATCAAGTTTTCCAGCTGGTAGCAGTTATCGTATTTCGCCAAAACCACACATTTTTGTCGGTCTATCCGTGCATGCATTAGATCTGCCATCTTCTTATGATCACAATTATTTCTTTGTTATTTGATTGTATTCCAGTACAGATCCAGGAGATCTGACTGATGTCTAGACTCTATTTTTCCAATAGGCTATTGTATTTCCATGCTTGAACCGTTATTATTCATGATATTGAGAAGTTGACATTCTATACTCTTGCATGCACCATTATGTGATTGATAAACATTAAATATGCAACATGCACATGTAATAACCCACATGCACCTGCAATAACCAACATGCAATCACAATAACCAAAGAACACCTTAGACACACGGTTAAAATGCATCCAGAAACCCCCAGTGTATCAGATATGCACACCAGAGCATTAGAACAGTAGCAAATATTTTGATCAGTTGGATCAAGGATATTTTAGAATAAAGAGCGTATGAAGAGAAATCTCAAGACCTCGAGGCATACCAGAAAGAGACTCCTGTATGCAGATAAGAAGAAGATAACTTGGTGGAGAACCTCTAGTGCACAGCAGAAGCATGGTGAAGATTTCCTATAACATCAAGATGACTACTCAGTAGATCAGATCTCATGATGACAGAAGAAGTGCCACATAGATATTTTCCAGTTTTCCAACTATGATATACTCTATTGTTCAGATCTACATGAAGCCTTCATAGTGTTCCAGACTAAAGTACATTTGAAATCAAGCATTACATTATCCATGACGAAGTCCAGAAAGGAGAAAATGATTCTCCAATACATATCTCCACAGATGAGCAGAAGAGTGAAATGTAGAGGCTCACCCTGTAGTGGAACATGGATTGGAGTTCATGCATGCAGTTGAAGAAGCTGTCGTTCTGCATGATTCAAATGCTGTTGAAATGACTATCCAATTTGGGCACAGGGCATATGATGGTACTATTACAGAAGATGAAGAAGGTGATAGGGGTGATGATGGTGAGGATAATGTTGAAGAGGCTAATCAAGATGATGATGGTGATGATGAGGATGGAGGAGAAAAAGGTGCTACTCATATGTCATTATCTGATACAGCTATGGAGGACCATGAAGATGATGTTCTTAGGGATGAATATGAGGATGAGATGATGGAGGAAATGGATGAAAATTTTCATGAGAATTGTGTGCTTGAGGTAAGGTGGAGGGAAGGGCTAGATATATTAGATCAGTTGCAGTTATTGGGGCATCTTGGGGGTGGTAATTTCATAGATATTTCTGCAGAACCTTTTCAGGGAGTAAATGTGGATGATTATTTTAGCCTTAATCGATCAGTTTCATTTTATCAGCATCGCCAAAGACCTATTATTGAGCGATCTGGATTAGATCTTGGAGGTTCTTTTCAGCATCCTCTACTTACCAGGCCTAGCCATTCTAGAAATCCAAGTGGAAGCATGTCTAGAGATGCAAATGCTGTATCATTCAGGAGTTTTAATGTTGCTCACTTTTACATGTATGATGATCTTATTCAACCCCCTGAACATGCAAGGGATTTTCCGTTTGGTAACCGCAAGGTGGGAGGTCCACTATCTTCACTTGAGTTTCATGTCAATCCTTTGTATTTAACAAGAAGAAGAGCTTTAGGTGATGTCTGATGGACTGACAATGGTCAAGCACAGGAAGAGGCTCAAGCTACAGTCATGGTTGAGGCAGTAGAGGAACAATTTATTCATCATCCCGGACAGGGTTTGGTTGAGAGTACAGATCATCAAGTTGGAAGAATGCAAATAACTATACCTCTAGGAGATTTTGACTCTCAAAGCATCTTGATAGTGAATGGTGTTAGTGAACAACAATATATAAAATCTCAAGTGACTGAATTCAAAGCAGTAGTGACTCAAGAGACTGAAAATATTGAAGGCAACGGTTCAGGATTCACAAAGTTCATTATTCAAAATAGAGTTGAGGTGGATGCCACGTTAGCAGAGGAAGGTGGTGAACCGATGCTAAGGAGTTCAGATTCTGGATGTCAAGATGGTGTTGGAATTGTTTCTAATATAGGTCAAAGTTCTGGTGGTTTGGGAGTTGAAACTAGAAGTGCAAATAGACATCCAGAAATTGAACATAATCTAGTTGCTCTGATGTCAGGAGCACATGATTTAGTGTTTGGATGTCAAGATAGTCATGCAACTGGTACAATGTTGGTTGAAAGTCTCCATTCTCTTGGAGTTGAGAGTAGAAGTAAACATGGATTCCTAGTATACCATTGCATGAAGAAGTGTTATAGTTGGTAAACTTTGTTTTTCTATTGTGGCCAGAAAGCACTGTCACCTGTTGAATATGTTCTTCAAAAATGCAAGAACTGTGCTTAGCAATATTGGAGAAATTCATGTTACTCACAAGAAAAATGACCCATATAAATAGTAGCAGTTGGTGCAACAAGCAGAGGAATGTGGATTGCTTTTGAAAGAATCAATTCACTTTACAAAAGCAGATTATCCTGGTTACACCAATAGAGGAGGAGCTCCACCTAGAGCCAGTCACCCTTTCCCCTTGGGAAAGTGTCGGACTTATAAATTTGTCCAAGGGTAAAGATATACTTGCAACAAGCTCTCTGCATTTGATATTTTCCTTTGTAGGATTCCATTATTGCACAGTTTACTTATAATTATTGCATAGCTTACTTATACTCTGAAACTATCGTTTTACAGTCCAGACCTTCTTTATGAGAAGAAATTAAAGGCTACATGATTGTCAAATGTTCCTTCTCAAGCCTATGCAGAAAACACTAAGATGGCTATTTTGAAACCTGTATTTGAAAGGCAAGTGAGGATGGCAGGAAAAATGGCAATAACAAATTCAGATACTACATTTAATTGCTTGAAGATGCTTGCAAATTTAGAAATCAAAAGAATAGATGAATTTGTAAGGCAAAGGAATGACAAACTACATCAAAATGCAGAAGCTTGGAGACTAGAAAAAATATTGTTGAACAATAAAATGAAGCTTTAGTCTTGATTGAAGATGCAATTAAGAGAAAAAATGCAAGCCTTAAGGAGGCTATTTCGGTGCTTGAATCTGAAAGACAGGCAAGAAAGGCTGCTGAAACAATAAAATAAGTTTTTAAAATGTCATTAAACCACTTGAAGGACCTCTTAAATAAGAAACTCACCAAAAAAGATGAATTAAAGAGGCAAATAGATGAGGCCCTTCATCAGAGGGAAGAAGCTTTGAGAGAAAAAACAAATATTGCCAAACAATTAGCTAAACCATCCTCAGGAAACCTTAAAGAAATTGCATTTGAGCTTGAATATGAAAGGCAAGTGAGGAAGAGAGCTGAAATGGAAAAGGTGGATTTAGAGACTTTATTTAACCACTTGAAGATGCTTGCAGGCAAAGAAATCAAGAAAAGAGATGAATTTGAAAGGAAAAACACTGATGCCCTCCCACAAAAAACAGAGGCTTTGAGAGAAAAAGAAAAGATTCCAAAACAATCAGCTGAAGTTTTGAGATTGGTGAAGGGGCAGTTGAGTGGAAAGACACAAGTCTTAATAAGGTTGTGTTGGAGATTGATCTGGAAAGGCAAGTGAAAAAATCTGCTGAAGCAGCAAAAACTGATTTGGAGATGTCATTTAAATTCTTGGGGGTATTTTTAAAGAAGGAAATCAAGAAGAATAGAGAGATTGGTCATTGGACCCTTTGTCAGAAGGATGCAGAGAAAACACAATAGTTTCCAAGCAATTAGAATTACAATTAGAATTGACCAAAAAGATGACAATGGTGATCGTAAACTCCAAGACCTAGTATTCAAATTACAACAAATGGAGCTATATATTTGAAAGAAAATGGTGATGCCAGAACATGTGGGGGACTACTTGAAGGGAAACCGCCTTTTGAAGTATGATGCATCTCAAAAATGTTTGAGAAATCGGTAGAATCAATTGGATCATTGAACTGTCAAGTGTATATTTCTCAAAAGTGTAGTGATGAGTTGAAGTGAAGCATGTATAAAACAACCATGTCAAGGAGCACTCATGTCTATCCTTTCTTATTCTAAGGCACCCACCAAGGATGAATATGAGACCAAGGTAGATAGTCCTCTAAGAAAAACCCATGGAATATAGGTTTTGAAGTCAATAGAGGGAGGCCCATGAGAAGCAAGGTAATGATGAGTCATTGAATCCAACATGAGATAGAAATTAGGGTTTGGCTGACATAGAATGACAACAAAAGGTAATGGGGAAGGAAATGAGAAGTGTACTGAAGACTTTCCTTGTTCATACAATAAATGGAAGAATCACCTAGTAGTGACTGAAAGCATTCCACTAGGAATGGTCAATTATTGGGAACACATATTTTAAATGACATATCAATAAACCACTAGGACAACTAGAGGTTAATATTGGGCAACATAGGATGAGTACGACCCACATAGGTACTAATAATTTGTAACATGAATCAAGGTGGAACCGAATAGTCTCATTGGGACATAAAGTTGACTCATGTTAGTTGCTCTAAACAAGAGAATCAAAGGGATGTTACCAAGAACTAAAATGATTAATATAAAAGCACAAGGCCCTCCAAGTATTTTCAAAGGGGTTCCTAGAGAAAAAGGTATGATGTGTAGTACCAATAGGAGGATGATAATGGGTATACAAAATAAACTATAAGTCAATGGATCACTAGATAATCATGAAGAAATATTGGTATCCAAGGGCTAAGCAAAGAAACAAGAAATCAACTATGATGAAACCTTCATGCCGTTAAACAATTTAAATGCTATTTGAATTGTGTTATCTCTTATATTATAGTTTTGATGAAAATTACACCCAATGGATGTAAAAAATAAATTCACTAACTTATATGTTCAGCAAATAGAAAATCAGTAAGCACCTCTCTGAAGTCGCGGCTACACTACTTGTTTGATGGAAACATAGAGAATCAGAATCCAGATATGCGAGTTTGCCAGTGTGGTTGAGCCTCAGCATCGAGCCATGAGCGTGGTCCTCCTCTGTTGGAAGGCTAATGAAATATGGTCACTGGTGCCTGGGCCGAACTTGGGAGTAACACGTTACCCAACAGAAGAACGTGTGGTCGAGCCTCAGCGCCGAGCCACGAGTGGGGTCCTCCTCTATTGGAAGGCTAATGAAATATGGTCACTGGGCCGAACCTGGGAGTAACCCGTTACCCAGCAGAAGAACGTGAAGAGTAAAACCGTAAATCTCATGGCCCAAAGGGGAAATAAGCATGAGCAAAAGAACGTAATACCATATAATTTATACCATGTGGGAGCCTCGAGGGCCAAAATGCTCTCAGAAATCTCCATTTTCTTTGGAAATTGAGCAAAGGGACAAAGCGAAGATTGTAGCTACCTAGTACCCATGGGCCACTACCCATACCACAAAATTGGGGTGAAATTAAACCATAAACCTCGATTTTACCAAATGGCAGGGCGAAGAAGCTATCAGAAATTCCCATACTTATAGAAATTTGGCTAATGGAAGCTTCTCCTTCCAAATTTGAGGGACTAAATATAAAAAAATTTCCTCTATCCCTCCTAAAAACATGAGCTAACCCTATACACAATTTTTCCCCTGAAATAAATTACGAGCTAATGATATAAGTTTAAAAAAATCACTCTAATACAAAAAATTCGCCCAATAAAAAATTGGAGGCCCCTTAATTTCTCCAATGAGCGAAATTTTGCCCCTAAAATCATCTATGATCCTAGCCTACCCTAGACAAGCCTAGCCTAGTCTATGATAGCCAACCCTTCCCTACCCTACTCTAGCCTAGCCTAGCCTACTCTAGACTAATCCAACCTAGCCTAGCCTACTCTAGCCTAGACTAGCTTAACCTAGCCTAGCCTAGTATAGACTAGCCTAGCCTAGCCTAGCCTACTCTAGTCTACCGTATCCTAGCCTACTCTAGCCTAGCCTAACCTAGCAAAGATTAGCCTATCCTAGCCTACTCTAGCCTAGCCTAGTCTAGCAAAGATTAGTCTAGCCTAGCCTATCGTAGCCTGGACTAGCTTACTCTAGCCTAGCCTATCCTAGCCTATCCTAGCCTAGATTACCCTAGCCTAGACCAACGTATCCAACTCTAGCTTAACCTAGACTACTCTAGCGTCACCTAGCCTACTCTAGCCTAACCTAGCCTAGTCTACTCTAGCCTAGCCTGGCCCAGTCTACTCTAGCCTAGCCTAGCCTACTTTATCATAGCCTAGCCTATTGTACTCTAGCCTATCCTACTCTAACCTATCCTACTCTAGCTTAGCCTAGCGTATCCTATTCTATCCTAGCCTATCCTATACTGCTCTAACCTTCACGACCCTAGCCTAGCTTATCCTACCATAGTCTACTCTGGCCTACTCTTAACTATGCTAGCTTATAAAAGACTAACTTACTCTAGCCTAACCTAACATAGCCTACTCTTGCCTAGCCTACTCTATCTACACTAGCCTAGCCTACTTTAGCCTAGACTAGACTTGCCTACACTAGCGTAGCCTACTCTAGCCTAGTCAACTCTAGCCTAGCCTTCTCTAGCCTAACCTACTCTAGCCTACTCTAGCCTAGCCTAGCCTAACATACTCTAGCCTAGCCTAGCTACTCTAGCCTAGACTAGGCTAGCTTAGACCTGCCTATCCTAACCTAGCTTGAATTTCCTAAACTAACCTACTCTAGCCTAGCTTAGCCTACTCTAACCTCCCTAGCTTATCCTTCATTAGCCTAGCCTAGCCTAGCCTACTCTAGCCTAGATTAATCTACTCTACCCTACCCTAGCCTACTCTACCCCAGCCTAATCTACTATAGGCTAGCCTATCATAGCATAGCCTAGCCTAGCCAAGCCTCTCGTAGCCTAACCTATCCTATCTTAGCCTAGCCAAGCCTCTCGTAGCCTAACCTATCCTATCTTAGCCTAGCCTAGCCTAATCTACTCTAGCCTAGCCTGGCTTAGCCTACCCTAGCATGGCCTATCCTATCCTAGCTCAATAAAGCATGGCCTAGCCTATTCTGGCCTAGCCCAGCTTACTCTGGCCTAGCCTAGCCTACTCTAGCCTACCCTACTCTAGCTTAACCTATCCAAGCGTAGGATAGCCTATCCTAGCCCATCCTAGACTAACCTAGCCTAATCGATCTTAGCCTACTCTAGCCTAGCCTATTCTAGCCCAACGTAGCATAGTTGTAATGATCCCAAGCCAAAAAAATTTCTCGGAATCACTAACTACTACTGATCTATTGATATGCAGGTATTTATTGAGTTATTAAGTGCATACAAGATTCATCAACACATGAATATCAAAATATTTTCAAGATGTAGAAGCACAAGCAAAGATCTAACCTTTTTATTATGAGCAATGTAAGATTAGTACAATAGATGGATGATCTGGCATAAACCTCAGATGGTCGTACAAGCAATAGATATGAGCTTCTACAAAATGCTCCCGACCATACAAAATAAGCCTCCAAAGGCTGGATATACAATGAAGACTGAATCAAGTAGATCTAAGCCGTACTAATGCTCAACCTCCAAGCTGGAAAGTGCCACGCCCTGCTGAAGCCCTCAATAATTCGGCCCTACTACCAAAAGTGTCCAATCATCATGAGAAATATGCCAAATGATAGATCAGGCAACTGTAAGGACAACCCAGATGTCCAAATTCCCAAATCCACTCTCAAACCCTGTAGATCTGAATTCCTCCACTGAATGGTGCACCCCACTAGATGACTGAAACCCTAGCTGGTTCGACCCTGATGAAGGAGGCCTCCAAATGCTCTAAAACTCTCCAAGAATATAGATCGGGCTATGAGAATCCCGTGGGATAAGTTTCAGACTCAGATCTCAAGCAGATCTCCCTAGATCTGAGTTTTACTGAATCACAGGACGTCCCCTATGGCTCCAAGATGTTCCAATCTGAAAACAAATATAGAATGATGATAACCCTCCAGAAAAACCCTCAACTGATGCTCCTACCCCTACAAACAAAACCCAACTATTGGAATGGCCCCAAGCCCTCAGGATAAGCTGGATAGAACCTCTCTCTAGATGATGGTGCACCCTTGCTGGAAACACAAGAACAATACGGCTTGCTACCTTCTGAAGCGCTATATGGAGATGGGTTGTGACTAGAATGGTGTGGAGGAGTCTTTCATCCCCGAGACCAAGTTGCGGAACAAGGTGAGTGGATATTTCACCACTGAGTTGCTCACAAGGGTTTGTACAACAAAACCCCCAAATTGAATGCTCAAGAGAAATAGCAAATGCTAATCCAAAACCAGAATGAGTAATAGGTGTGCCCCAACCTCTTACTTATAGTTTTCGTTCTAATTCTCTGTTGAGTTAGGTTAACTCCCAGGGTTAATCTTCTATTCTTATGTTGATTTATATTTTACTCCTTTATCCTTTTCCTTTCTTAAGTCAATTTAAAAATATAACTTTTAACTTCTTGACTTCCCCCCCCTAAGTGTGATACTATGACCTAGTGGGGGTGCCCAGGCCACTGAGTCTCCTCATCACCTCTTTAAGAGGTGGGGGACATTACAGTCTCCCCTGCTTGAAATTGCTTGTCCTCAAGCAATT
>JZKD02S1600288.1:254233-297129 GCA_000966675.3 Picea glauca
CCCCCCCCCCCCGCTTAAAGGTAGAAAGGCGGCGGGGATCTGGAATCCGATGTGCACTGTTAATCCGGGCACTCTGATCATAGTCATCGGAGAGATGTGCCCCCGATTCCGAACCCCCCCCTCCGCTTAAAGGTAGAAAGGTGGGGGGGCTCCGGAATCCGATGTGCATCGTTGATCCGGGTGCTCTGATTACTGTCGTCCAGATTTGCTTGTCGCTTAACCATGGGTGCATTTTGCATCCTGAACTTAGGGTGAGTGGGTTTTCACCCGCTCCTTTGCATTTTTATCCCCCCTTACAAGAAATGTCGCTAACATTAGGCTCCATGGGGGATAGAGTCATCCCTGTGATGCTCTAAGGACTCTTTTTGCAGATCCAGTGCCTTGTTGTTGGGCTATGGAATCATTTATTAAGCTGAAAATAGAAAACAATATTTACAAAAACAAAAGAGCCGACTGCGGCTCACGAAAAACATTTTTTCAAGAAATGCCCATTTACTGGGCCATTAAAAACTTCTTTGCCTTCCAAATCCTGCAACCTGTAAGTGTTGTTTGAAAATACTTCAGAGACCTTGAAAGGCCCAAACCAGAGGGCATCAAACTTACTGTGTTTTCCCCTATCCTACCTGGGTGCATCCCATTTGAGCACTAGATCACCCAGCTTGAAATCTTTCTTTCTGCTCTTCCTGTCAAAGGATTTCTTGATCTTCTGCTGATGATAATAGGCCCTGCTCATGACCTTCTCCCTAATCTGCTGTACTTACCATCTGATGAATACTTTTGACCATATGGTTTGTTTCTCCTTCAAGGTCTTGAAATAATTTCTCCACAGACAATGCAAGTTGGGTAGGAAAGACAGCTTCTGTCCCGTAAACTAGTCGGAAAGGTGAGATGCCCAGCGATCTCTTTGTTGTTACTCGATCAGCCCACAGAGAAAATTTAAGCTTTGAATCCCAGGCCCTTTTATTGTCTTCCAGTAATTTCTTAATGAGCTTGATCAGACTTTTATTGGAAGATTCTGCCAGTCCATTTCCTTGAGGATAATAGGGAGTAGAGTGAATCAGTGAGATTTCAAACTATTCACAGAACTTGACCAGAGGCTCAGACCTGAAAGAGGCAACATTGTTAGTGACAATTCTACTAGGGCAGCCAAATCTGACTAAGATGTCCTCCAAGAAGCTGATAATTACTTTGTGAGAAGTGCTCCTGGTGGGGACAACTTCTATCCACTTGGTGAAATAGTCTGTCGCAGTCAGGATCCATCTGTGTTGGCCACTTGAGGGAGGATGAATTTCTCCAATGAAGTCCAATCCCCATTGTTGAAAGGGTTTTGAAACTACTATAGGCTTTAATGGTAGATATTTGAGTTGCTGCTTTCCTGAGAACTTTTGGTATTTGATGCAAGCTCTGATTTCTCTGCAGACATCAGGGAATAAAGTGGGCTAGTAATACCCAGCCCAGAGGATCTTGTGAGCTGTGGTCTTTCAAAAATGATGGCCTCTGCAAAGCCCGCTGTGGAAATCAAACATAACCTTTTGGGCTTCTTGCGGGTCCAGGCACCTTAAAAATACCCCTAGAGGGTCTTTCCAGTACAAGGCTTGGTCAATGAGGCAATACCTGACCTCCTTGAGCTTTAAAGCTCTCGCCTTACTTTTTCCCATTCCATCAAGAGGCTTTAATTCTTGCAGAAAGTACAAGATATCCCTGTACTAGGTGCATGTTGCTAGTGACAAGGCACCCTGAGAATTCTTGTTGGATGACCCAGCTTGTTGATTTTCTGAACAAGCATTGATGAAGTTAATCCCCAAGGCTTTGCAATTGGATTCAGCCAGCAACTTGGCTAAACCCTGCCCCTTTATCAACTTGGTGGGCCTAATTTCCAGATCGAACTCTAGAATTTTGGCAATCCATTTACCTCTTCTCCCATCTAGGTCAGGCTGTACAAGGATGTCCTTCACAGAAACTGAAGGAACGTATGCAGTGACCTTTGAGTGCAAGACCTAGACTCTGAAATCTTTGAGGGATTTCACCAAGGCATAGGCCTTCTTCTCCATGATCTCGTACCAGACTTCTACATCTATTAATGCCTTACTAAAGAATGAAATGGGTTGTTCTCGTCCTTCCTTATTTTTGTCCAACAAGACCGCTGCTACTGTATCACAAGAAGCAAAAGAAAAAATCAGGAAATATTTGGAATAATTGGGATTGATTAGCACAGGTGCCTCAGTCAATGCCTTCTTTATTAGTACAAAATATTCTCTAGATTCAACAGTCCATCTAACTTCATTTTCCTTCCTAATCATGGTTGTGATGTGTTTCACCATCTCAGCAAAATTCAAGACAAACCTCCTCAGAAAGTTAATCTTCCCTAAGAAAACCTGAATCTCCTTTCTAGACTGGGGAAGTGACAGGGTCTGAATCACTTCTACCCTACTAGGATCTATCCTTACCCCCTCTATTGATACTATATGGCCTAATAGTTTCCCCTCCTTCATAACGAACAAATATTTCTTGGGGTTTAAGGACAAGCCAAAACCTCTGTTGATACTATATGGCATAATAGTTTCTCCTCCTGCATTCATCAATCCAAAAGGCATCTTGGTATACATGAATGTGCCCCAAGGAGTGGTGAAGGCCATTTTATCCCTGTCCTCAGGCATGACTGATATTTGGTTATAACCGGAAAAACCATCAATCATGGATATCCTAGATGCACCAGTGACCTTCTGCAATATGTGTTCCATGTTGGACAGGGGATAATTATCTTTCCTTGAGCTCCTGTTCAGGTTCCTGAAATCAACATAGAGTTTGATTTCTTCTCTTTTCTTCCTTACTGGGACCAAATTGACCACCCATTCGGAATATCTCAAGGGGACAATGATTTGGGCATATAGTAATTTCTTGACTTCTTTCTCCATGACAGGTAGCAACAGGGGATTTATCTGTCTCAGCTTCTACCTGAATGGCTTAGCTTCTTCTTTCAGTGGGATTTTGTGCTCAATGACAGATGTGTCATAAGTCTTGAGGTCTTCATAGGCCCATGCAAATACATCAGTGAATTACTTTAATAGCTCAGTGTATTCTTCCCTCTGTTCATTGGTCAGGCTGCTTGATAATTTGACAAACTTAGGCTCCTCCTGTCTGTCAATGTTGCATCCGGCTGTATCAACATCTTCATTTGAAACACCACCCTTTACTGCCACAACATTCTTGTCGAACGATCTTTCTAAAGGGACTAGTCCCCTCGGAATGTGATTGCTAGGCAACTAAATAATCTAGTGATTAACAATTTTATTCAAGAATACCTCAGAGGGAGGGTCACCTTCAGGATCCTAATCAACGTGTAATGAAAAAAACTCATCGATGGACTGAAGAATTTTTTTTATTTCAAGATTGTCCTCGAATACCTTCCAATAATTTTTATTGTCCGGGATGGATGGCCTGTATCTTATCTCGACCTTACCATTGATCTTCGGTGGCAGAGGGATCCTGAACAAACTAGCTGAGACTGCTAAGGAATCAGCTGAGGTATTTTCTTCCCTTGGGACAAAAGCAATGTTGAAAGTAGAAAAGAAGTTATCAACCAGATCCCATACCTCGTTTTTGTAACTCCTGAGCCGAGGATGCTTGGTCTGATAAACATTCTTGACCTGTTGGATAATCAATTCTGCATCTCCAAACACTACCATCTCCTTTATTCCCATTCCTTTTACGGCCCTCATACCTAGAACAAGAGCTTCATATTCTGCCACATTGTTGGTAGTTTCAAATTCCAGCTTGTAGGACAGAGATATGGTCTCTTGACAGGGCGATATGAAAATCACTCCAGCCCCTGCGCCTATTCTAGAGGAAGCTCCGTCAAAGAACATTTTCCAAATAGAGGTGGTTGGAGGAGGTATCTCCTGATTGAGAATGGGCTGCCTTCTAATCTGTAAAGGGACCTCAGGATTTTCAGTGATCTGCAACAAACTAGACCCTAGATCGGTGTCAAGTGCAAAGATGGGGTGATTAGTGGGGTTTTCTTCATCACTGACAATATAGGCTAGTTGGGCTTCTCTATACAACCTCCTGCGTTCCCCTCCAAAAAATGGAATGGTGGAATATGTGAGATCCATCTGTAACATTCCTCCAAGTCTTTTAATCCAAGACCTAGACAACAACATGCCAAACTTGGGGGGAACATCAGCTACCACAATGTCTATGACCACACTCTTCATGGGCAGCTGAAATAAAGAGACCATCGGATCTTTGATGACTCCAAGACACTACACCCTCCTTGAATCAAAAGAGTACAAATCATGATAGGCCTTTGTCACTTCCAGTCCCAGCTCTTCCATGACTACTTTGGGCATAAGGTTATGGGAAGCTCCTGAATCCATGAGGCAATTATGCAACACTTTATCATGTATGTTCAGGGAGGTGTAGAAGGGAGGGGATGAATCATCTCTGTCTTCTACCATGGGACCTAGAATAACTGTTGGCTTCTCATCTTGAAGGTTTACTGAGTCAGAGGGAGGCTGTGGGGACTTAGATTGTAGCATCTTGGAGAGGGATCTTTTGAAGTCTTTATTTTTAACTAGCTCTGAGAGGGGGACAGGAATCCTGATCTTCTGAATTTCATGCTCAAAATTAAAGGAAGAAACAGGCTTAGGATCTTCCCTTACCTCTGAGACAGGTTCTTTAGCTGCTGGCGAAACGATCTGAGCTTTATTTTCTTTAGTAGTGGTTGTTGCAGATTTAGTAGGCCTTTCTGCTGTGAGGGGCTGGTCTTGGCTGTCAAAGTCTCCTTCTTTCTTTCTTGACCTGAGATTGTATCTATTAGAGTCGTGACCGGCCTTTCTCCTTTACCTAACTCATGGATCTGACTGCTCATCAGGGATTCTTCATATGCAGACTGAGTCAAATGGGGAAAAGGAGGAGCTTCTTCAACACAATGAATTTCAGGGTCGAAATCAATTATCTCCTCTCTTTCCTCATGATCAACTAGGTTATTTTGGAGGGGGGTTTGAATCCTTTGATCTTCTCTATCTTTTCCCCTTTGTTCCCCTGGGAAAACCTGAGGCATATTGTTAGTAGGTCACCTGAAACCTCTCTAATCAGTGTTCTAGGGATTTTTGTACATGGGCTTCCCTTCTAACTCCCACCTTTCCATTCTGGTAGAAAGTGATTTTAGTACTCTAGTTGTCTCATCTATCTGAAGGGGCAGGGGAGAGTAACTAGATGGGGATGCTTCAGGCCTTTTCTTGGACATGTTTCTATTAGCAACGTTCCTGAGTCAATCCACAACCAATATGTTAAATTCTATCTCCATGGCTGCATCCTGCATGTGAGCCAGAGCAGTGGCTCTTCTTTCCCTCAGCAGTAGGCAGAAATCGGGATCAAAATCACTAGCATAAGTGATCTTAGCCGAGGCTTCTGAGGGATTTATCTCAGCGGGGATTTTATTATACATTTTATTGAGTCTCCTGGAGAAGTCGGAGACAGACTCTCCTTTTCTCTTCAAAGACCCAAACTCTGTCATGTAATACATGAAGTCTTTTTATCTCCCCACTGTCTCAAAAAAGCATTATCTAAAGCTCGATCCCATTAATAGATCCAGGGGGTAGGGACTTAAACCATTTTCTAGCCTTGCCTTGGAGACTATGGACAAAAATCCTCATCCATACGTTTGCATGCATGATGACATTATCATCTGTGAAACTGTAAAAGGCTTCTAGGTGTTCTTCTGCAGTTATGTCCCCCTCACCTATAAACTTGGGTAGCTGCTTGAGGTAACCATCTGTCGGGAGGGAATTGAGAGGTTGAGGTAACACAAGGGGAGAATACCTAGCGGCTATAATAGCCTCCATTCTAGTCATAGGGGGATTTACTCCTGCCATGGGAATATTCGGTGGAGTAGAAATTGGAGGAGAAGGAGTGTGAACAGGGGATATCGAAAAAGAGTTTCTCGGAGGAGAGGGAGACAATGGGGAAAACAGAGAGAGAGCTAAGGGACAAAAATGAACAGACACTTCTCTCTGTGCAGTAATAGTAACCAAAGGAGGGGTGGTGAAACCTTCTGAGGCCCAGGGTCTGCGCTGAGGCACCGCTTCGAGGGAGGGGGGAGTGACAAGGATTTCTCCTTCTGATGCCGGAATAGGAGGGGAAAACTCAGCAGGAACACTCCCGAAATTGAGAAAATGGGAAACCTCAGAAAAATGTTGGCTAGGAAGCTGAGAATAAGAAAATGGAGTTTTTACAGAAGGAGGTGGGAAATACCTGGTTCAGGGGTGAAGCTTTCTCCTTGAGAGGCCTTCCCTTTTCTGATAATCACCTCTGGATCTCCTTTAGGCATGGCTAGAGGCAGCTGTGGATGGGACCGCGTGTGTCTACCACTGGAAGCCACAACTAACCCAATAGGTTCACCGCAGTGGAGTCATCACAATGGAGTCACCAAGTGCACAATAGCAATCTTGAAGGGTTATGATGCCTGATGCACCTTCAGAATCAGAAGCTCAATGTCGTTCAATCCTAGGGAAGATTTTCAACTTCGTCCCCAGCAACGACGCCAGAAATGTTTTCGTCAGAAGTCACTCCTAGATTGCTTGTAGGAGCAGAGCCTAACGCCCATCAGTTTTATGTCACAATAGATTTAATGGGTGATCAAATGGGTAGGGACTCAGGAAGATATCTCTCTAACTCGGAGAGTGGGTCTGGTATGTAAGGAACAAAGGAGGCCTTGATCTAACTTCAGTCATTGAGTGATTAAAAGATGAGTAGGTGGAAGACTTGGTAAGAAGAATGAACAAACTACCTCTGGCAACAAGCCTTTCAGCAGTTCATAGAGGAAAAACTTTGAATGAAAGATCCTCTTGGTTCAAATATTCAAGAAACTGAAAAGGGGACTTGACCAGATCCTCCAATTCCAAGTTGTTCAGCGCTAAGAAAATCACAAGAACTGATTAGAAACAATGCAACTGTTACAGTGATCCAACCTACATCATCCTATAACAATTACGACTCGACTGGATCCTCCAATTCCAAGTTGTTCTAACACAGTGTAAACAAAGACATGAAGGAAACCGACATTCATAAGGCAAGAAGTCTCAAGAGTGCATGCATAACCAGAATAACTAGTGCTTCATTAAAGTTTTACAACCGGGAGCCTTGCTCAACCATTGATACCTACAAAAATGGTGAAAATGCCTACATATACTCAAAACATCAACAACAACAAGAAACGAGACACTGCGTTAAAAGCATTCTGTCTGCATGGCTTCTGACAATTTGCACATGCAGTCTCTGAATGATCGTGCACCTATGGCAGACACAATCGAAACTCCAGATAGTCCTATGGGTGAATCGACGTGCTTTTAATTCATCGCTAGACTTTCCCTTTATGGCAGAGATGATGTCTAACCACCATCAACTACCTTAATAACTTCTTCCTTGGGATTGAGAACGGCCAGACCAACTCAGCACCTTTGGGACGTGGATGGGCCCTCACGCTGCCACCTGGATTAGCTTGAACGGCCTGATGAATAGATGTCAAGGCCAGCGCGAAGGCTGGGATGCATAATGGGGTGGTGGATGGGTAGAGGAGACATGACTAAAGGAGGAGGATAGGTGAGTTGGGAGATGAAGGGGGAGAACACCAGGTAGGAGGTGTCAGGAAAAAATGAGAAAAAGGGAAAAGGGGAGACACATGGCCACTGGTGATAGAACGATGGACTGAGGAGGGGCCATGTTATGAGGTGAAGTGGAAGATATGTTTTAGGGGAGAGGCGGCTCAAGAGGTGACATGATAGGGGAAAGGGCCCATGTTAATTAAAGGCAGAAAGGTGAGGGAGGTCCAAAATGCATGTGCGCCATTGATCCGGGTGCTCTGATTGTAGCCATCGGAGAGATGCGTTAAAATTATTGCGTCTGCATGGCTTCTGACAATCTGCACATGCAGTCTCTGAACGATTGTGCACCTATGGAAAACGCAATTGAAACTCCAAACAGTCCTGTGGGTGAATCGACGTGCTTTTAATTCATCACCGAACTTTCCCTTTATGGAGGAGATGATGTCTAACCACCAAAAACTACCTTAATAAATGCTTCCTTGGGATTGAGAATGGCCTGGCCAACTCAACACCTTTGGGACGTGGATGGCCCCTCGCGCTGCCACCTGGATTAGCTTGAATGACCTGATGAATAGACATGGAGGCCAGTGCGAAGGCTGGGACACATAATGGGGTGGTGGATGGGAAGAGGAGACATGACTGAAGGAGGAGGAGAGGTGAGTTCGGAGATGAAGGGGGAGAACACTTGGCAGGAGGTGTCAGGCGAAAATGAGAAAAAGGGAAAAGGGGAGACACATGGCCGCTGGTGATAGAACGATGGACTGAGGAGGGGCCATGTTATGAGGTGAAGTGGAAGATATGTTACAGGGGAGAGTCGGCTCGAGAGGTTACACGACAGGGAAAAGGGCCCATGTTAATTAAAGGCAGAAAGGCAAGGGAGGTCTGGAATGCATGTGTGTCGTTGATCCGGGTGCTCTAATCATAGCCATCGGAGAGATGCGCCCCCGATTCCAGACCCCATCCCGCCCGCTTAAAGGTAGAAAGGTGGGGGGGCTCCAGAATCCAATGTGTGCCATTGATCTGGGTGCTCTGATCATAGTCGTCGGAGAGATGCACCCTCGATTTCGGACCCCCCCCCTCCGCTTAAAGGTAGAAAGGTGGGGGGGCTCTAAAATCCTATGTGCACCATTGATCTGGGTGCTCTAATTTCTGTCGTCCAAATTTTCTTGCCGCTTAACCATGGGTGCATTTTGCATCCTGAACTTAGGGTGAGTGGGTTTTCACCCACTCCTTTTCATTTGTATCCCCCCTTACAAGAAATCTCGCTAACACCATCACATACACATCCTGAACTAACTCATGCCTTCCCAAGGTGATTTTCATACCTGGTATGTATCTATTACAGGGCATAGTACTACCACCTGCTACCTCCACTTAGAATCCTTCAAACTCTACTGTAGGTATGTGCCTCCTCTTCAGTAATGCTGCATCAATGAAATTGTGGGAAGCTCCTCCATCAATCAGAACCGACACTCTCTGTCCTTGCAAGACCCCTCTCATCTTGAAGGTGTTGAACTTGGGTACCCCGCTGATAGATGCCAACGTAGCCTTCTCTCCAGCCGCACAGTCTAGTTCTAGAACGCCCTCTTCTGCTACCTCTAATGTTTTGGCCTCCATGTTTTGTATCTGACCATACTCATCCTCTTCTTCATCATCTGAAGTGACCTCAATGTAATGTACCTATCCTCATCCCATGCACTTGTGTGAGGGATTCCATGGCTCCTTGCATCCGAAGCAGAGTTTCTTCCTTCTCAGTTCCCTCCTGGTGTTTTCATCTATTCTGCCATGGCCCTTGTCATAACCCTTAGGGTCATTTCCTCCCTGGTTTATTGGAGGCCTTTGATCTCTTCCACCATTATTAAGAGGTGGTCTGGGTATGAATTTTGGTTTAGCAGCTGGACAAAGATCCCTCGTCTTCCAAATGGTTTCTTGTAGGCTGGTAAGCTTGAAGGCCTTAACCCAACCCTTCAAGGGTTCCATCAATCCTTCTGTAAAGAGCATCATGAGCTTGGTTGGGGACATATCTTGCACCATCACTGCCAACCTCTGGAACTCATCGATGTATGCCTCAGCCGTACCTRTTTGCTTGAGTTGGGTGATCTYCCAGAAATGTAACTCAGGATCTCCTAKATCAAATCTATCAATGATCCTCTGAGTGAATTCTGTATAGGATACAATCTGGTTGTGGCCGAGTGTGGTGAGCCCATGGTACCACCAGTCCTAGGCCTTGCCATCCAAGTACATAGTGGAAAAATTGATGGCCTCCATCTCTCTCATGGGGTTAAGTTGCAGGTAAATATCCAGCTTCTGCACCCTTGCTTGTGCTGTCATCTTTGCCGTACCATCAAAGTATGGAATCTCTATCTTCCCTGCCCTTCACTCAAACTCAAATATTCCCCTGTGGTTTTTCCTAGGCTGGTTTCTAAACCTGAGTTGACAATACTAATCTAGGGACATCTGTCTTTGAACTTTCATATCCAATCTATAGTATTCCCTGGTACTCCTGGCTAATTGTTCCACAAAATCTTCAACCTGTTCATGCTGCCCTTACTCATCTGTGAATGTGGGCATGTATGGTCTGGGGTTAGCTCTTCTACCTGAGTGTCGGCCTAGCGGTTCATCTATGAACACTGGTACGTATGGCCTATGATTGGTCCTGCTACCCATCTAGCCATGGAACATGCCACCTCCAAGACTTCCTTTAGATCCCAGTGCTTTCTCCGAGTTATATCTGACTTCCTCATGGGTTCCACCGGACCCTCTAGCCTCCTTATTCCCATACGTATTAGGATCTTTTCCTCGATGGGTTATTTTCATCAAAAGGTCGGTTATCCTAGTTTGGTTCTCGTTCATTTTCTATAGATTCTCATAAACTTTCTTCAAGGTTTCAAAGATTTCGGCCTGTCCCCTTCTGTTGGTTTCCTGATACTCATCCAACTGTTGGACCAATATGCTTTCTGTGCAGTTCATGTTTTGCTAGAACTTACCAAATTCATCTACTAAGAGAACCAATCCCTGAGGCTCATGGTCATCTCCTAACCCTTCCATTTCTGCCTCTATTTCACTGGTGTTTTTCTTCCTCCGACCCATAGCAATTCCCCTGTACCTCTGCATGCGCCGATCTCTCCACAGGTTTGGAGGATCGAGGCTTTGATACCACTGTAATGATCCCAAGCCAAAAAAATTTCTTGGAATCACTAACTACTACTAATCTATTGATATGCAGGTATTTATTGAGTTATTAAGCGCATACAAGATTCATCAACACATGAAGATCACAATATTTTCAAGATGTAGAAGCAGAAGAAAATATCTGACCCTTTTATTATGAGAAATGTAAGATCAGTACAATAGATGGCCGATCTGGCATAAACCTCAGATGGTCGTACAGGCAATAGATATGAGCTTCTACAAAATGCTCCCGACAATACAAAATAAGCCTCCAAAGGTTGGATATATAATGAAGACTAAATCAAGTAGATCTGAGCCGTACTAATGCTCAACCTCCAAGCTGGAAAGTGCCACCCCCTGTTGAAGCCCTCAATAATTCGGCCCTGCTACCAAAAGTGTCCAATCATCATGATAAATATACCAAATGATAGATCGAGCAACTGTAAGGACAACCCAGATGTCCAAATTCCCAAATCCACTCTCAAACTCTGTAGATATGAATTCCTCCACTGAATGGTGCACCCCACTGGATGACTGAAACCCTATCTGGTTTGGCCCTGATGAAGGAGGCCTCCAAATGCTCTAAAACTCTCCAAGAATATAGATCGGGCTATGATATTCCCGTTGGAGAAGTTTCAGACTCAACTCTCAAGCAAATCTCCCCAGATCTGAGTTTTACTGAATCACAGGACATCCCCTATGGCTCCAAGATGTCCCAATCTGTAGACAAATATAGAATGATGATAACCCTCCAGAAAAACCTTCAAACTGATGCTCCTACCCCTGTAAACAAAACCCAACTGTTGGAATGGCCCCAGGCCCTCAGGATAAGCTGGATCGAACCTCTCTCTAGATGATGGTGCACCCTTGCTGGAAACACAAGAGTAGTATGGCATGCTACCTTCTGAAGTGCTAGATGGAGATGGACTACGACTAGAATGGTGTGGAGGAGTCTTTCATCCCCAATACCAAGCTGCGGAACAAGGTGAGTGGATATTTCACCACTAAGTTGCTCACAAGGGTTTTTACAACAAAACCCCTACACTGAATGCTCAAGAGCAATAGCAAATGCTAATCCAAAACCAGAATGAGTAATAGGTGCACCCGAGCCTCTTATACTTTTCCTTCTAATTCTATGTTGAGTTAGGTTAACTCCCAGGGTTAATCTTCTATTCTTCTATTGAGTTATCTTTTACTCCTTTATCCTTTTCCTTTCTCAAGTCAATTTAAAAATATAAATTTTAACTTCTTGACTTTCCCCCCCTAAGTGTGAGACTATAACCTAGTGGGGGTGCCCAGGCCACTGAGTCTCCTCATCACCTCTCTAAGAGGTGGGGGACATTACATTAGCCTAGCCTAGTCTAGCTTATCCTAGCTTATCCTAGCCTACTCTAGCCAAGCCTATCCTAGTCTACACTAGCCTAGCCTAGTCTACGTTAGCCTACCCTACCCTAGCGTACTTTTTCCTAGCCTAGCCTATTCTATCCTAGACTAGCCTATCCTATCCTAGCCTAGACTAGCATAGAATACTCTAGTATACTCTAGTCTATCCTAGCCTAGCCTACTCTAGCCTACTCTAGCCTATCCTAGCCTACCCTATCTTTGAGAGCTCGCAGGATGTCCTGAATCTCCTGAATCTAATCTTTGGATTTGGGTGCTCGACTGTCCCCAAATGCTCGATCCACAAAGGTGGTGGTGTCTTAACCATACAAAGCTTTGAAAGGTGTCATCCTGATCGACATGTGATAGGTGTTGTTATAGCAATGCTCACCCAAGTGCAGCCATTTGATCCATGCCTTCTATTGCCCCGATACATAATTTCTCAAATACCCCTCGAGCCATTTGTTCACAATTTCGGTTTTCCCATCAGTTTAAGGGTGATAACTGGTACTGGGAATTAATTATGTCCCTACGAGTATGAAAATATCTTGCCAGAAACCCCCCATGAATCTGTTGTCTCGATCACTGACAATTGTCTTGGGCAGTCCATGCAGTCGAAATACCTCTCTGAAGAACAATTCCGCTACCTGTGATGCAAAGTATTTGGACGATATGGCAAAGAAATGGGGGAATTTAGTAAACTTGTCAACCACCATGTAGATACAATCCTTCCCTTGAACCTGAGGCAGCCCTGTAATAAAATCCATCAAAATGCTTTCCCATTTTTGTTCAGGGATGGGAAGCAGTTGGAGCAATCCTGCTGGATGGGTATGTTTCACCTTATTCTACTGACAGATGTGACACTCCCGTACAAACTTCATTATATCAGTCTTGAGACCCTTCCAAGCGAAAATTTCGGAATTTGTCTATAAGTCTTTAGGTATCCTGGATGACTTGCCAAAGGAGAATTATGCACAGCATGTAGAATTTTGTCTTTCAATTGAGATTTTGGTACTCAGTATATCCGGTCCTTATAATATATGATGTCGTCAATAACCAGCTACCTTTCATTGAAGACCTAACCATCAAGTATCTCACAAGAGAACTTGTTTTTGGAGTATTCTACCAATAGAAGTGCCTTCCATTCCGTTGAAATATCCATGAGAGAGAGTGGGTATCCTGGATAGGGCATCAACAACCACATTATTTTTTTGTTTCACATACTCAATTTCAAAATCGTAGGCTTGGATTTTACTGATCCATTTTTGTTGCTGCTCGCTCAACTCCTTTTACTCCATGAGAAACTTCAAGCTATTATGATCAGTCTTTACTTTGAACCTATTTCCCACCAAGTACTATCGGAATTTGGTCAAAGCATGCATTATGGACAACATCTATTTGTCATATATGGAGTAATGTCGCTCATACTCTCGAATTTTTCTTCTCTCAAACGCGATTGGTTGACCGCTTTGCATCAATATGGCTCCTATCCCAATTTTCGAAGCATCACACTCCAAGACAAAGGACTAAGTGAAATCAGGGAGTGCTAAAATAGGGCATGAACTCATCACCTACTTCATTTTATCGAATCTCTCCTAGGCCTCCCCTATCCAAACGAAAGCCCCCTTTTTGGTCAGATCGGTCAGTGGCGTTGTCAACTGTGAGAATCCTTTAACAAATTTCCTATAGTAAGTGAATATACTAAGGAAACTCTTTAGTTCTATCACATTCCTGGGAGTTGGCCACTCAATGATTGCCCTGATATTTTCTTGGTGCACCTGTACCCCATTCGCCCAATCGCGTGCCCCAAGTAGAGCATCTTTGTCATACCAACCTCGCACTTGGATTCCTTTGCATACAACTGCTAGCTCTCTATAATACCAAGTACTTCATCAAGATGTCACAGATAGTCTTCCCATGTTTTGTTGTATGAGAGGATGTCATCAAAGAAGACCAATAATAATTTCCTCAGCTGCTTATTGAACACATGATTCATGCACGAATGGAAAGTGGCAGGGGCATTAGTTAGCTAGAATGGCATGGCCAAAAACTCATAATTCCCATAGTGGCATCGAAAGGCTATCTTTGGTACATCATGCTCTCGTACCTTAATCTGATGGTACCCTGATCGAAGATCAATCTTTGAGAAAAATTTATCTCCCCTGAGCTCATCCATTAATTCATCGTGTTATCTCCTCAAATGACATTGAAAATTTTGAGGCATTTTTGTTCGTTTATGCTTAAATTGTCATTTTTCTTGGCCATTTGTCATTGTCCATATCTTCAAATTCCCCATTATGTCTTCACTGATCATGTTTTCTCTAGACTCTTCTGATTCTGTCTACGACTTGCATTCCAAAAATACAATCAATGTTACCTAGCTTATAACCCTAGCTTTTATGGTTTTATTATTTTCAAACAATGATATATATATTTTTTGTAAATTTATCCAAAGAAAAGCTAGAGATGTGTGCTCAAGTGTCAAACCTTGGTCCTAAGTCATCACACTACATATTAAGTCTAGTGTGTAGACCAAATTCCATATGGTCTATATACTCTTGGGTCTTATGGATTTCTAATAGAAGATTGAACGCCACAAATCAAGCTATAGGCTAAATCCATATCCTAAATCACAATGCATATACCTTTTCCACAAGACGACACATATGCCAAGTTATGGGTCATAGCTATATGTTAGCCACGAGTCATATCCAAACTATGAGTCATACTATATAATCCACTGGCCCAACTCTAATCTTAAGTCTACAATTTCAAGCCACGATTCAGAGACAACCATTCATCATAAGCCTAGCACATCAAGTCATTTGTTATGTCATAAATTCCAATCCACATGTCAATTCACAAATTGACACAAAAAGCCCAGCGCTAAGTCAAACCACAAGTCAAAAATAAAACCTAATGCAGGTGTCCTCGGCGTGGTGCAAATCTCTACGTTTTTGGAACGTTTGACAGGTTGAAGGCATTGGGATGCATGGAAGAAGGGCCACGACATGTAAATGAAAGCGTTGCATCATAAGGATCATGTACAAATTGACAAAGAAGTTTTCTGCAAACATTTGGCAAATAATAAAACACAGAACAGAATGCCAGGTGCCCGATTTGTAGGATGGGAAACTTTATATCTGAGATCTATCTCTTGAAAAATCTATTCCAAGGAACTAGCTTTTCAATGTATATATGCAGATGCCACGTGATTTTGCAGAGGTTCTAGACCCTTTTCTCTTGATTATCAAAAGGATGCAGAGCCAAAGCAATTAGCTCTCTCTTCAGCTCTGGGAAACCTTTGGAAAGGACCATCAATGTCGTACATGAGATTGTCATCATATCTAATCATATCCCATCCATGTTTCCCGACATGTATGAATTCATCAAAATCATCAACAAAGTCATTATCTTCATCATAACATGAAGGGATGAAAACATCTGATACTTCTTTTCTCTCTACATCATAAAATAAATAATCATTGAAAGTTTTGAAATAAATAACCTTGTTTAATCCTTCCTATGCAGGAGCTTCAAGTGTTCAGATAACTTCATCAAGTGGAAGATCTGCCTCCACATCTTCAGTCTTGAGACATAGAGGATCAAGCTTGTCCAAGGGTTCCATTTCCTCTTCACTCTCTGAGTCATAGAACAAGGTATCATCAAAAAACTGGAAAGGAAAATGACTTACCTCATTCTCTTCATCTTGTGCAGATTGAATAGGATCTTGAAGAGCTTTGTTGGATGGAGGAGAGGTTACTAGTGCTTCATCCTCATAATCCGCTTTTCTAGTTACATCTTCACTGCATTCTCTTGTATTATGGGAGAAGTCTTGCTTCTCTTCAAGGGGTTGATAATGGTCTTCATAAACCTCATCTTTTATATCAGAGGATTCTTGGCATTGATCATGATATGCCTTCCTAAGATCTTCTACAATCTCAGTGGTGAATCCTTTGTCGTCTAAGGCTACCATGAGGTTTTGAAGGACATCTTCATACATTTGGCAATGTGGCTTAGTAAGGTCTATAAACCTACTGATGAGGTGTATGAAAGATGATATACCCCTGTCCTTGCAACAACTCTTAAAATGATCATGTAAGTGGGATGGCAGAGTGAGTAAAAACAATTTTATAAGAGCATCCTCTCCTCCCAACTTTATCTTGCTCAAATACTCCAAAAAATTTATGATGTGAGGATTTGGGAGGCCCAAAAACGTTGGAGAGTTGTTTAGCCATTTTGTATCAAAGTAATTTGGGTATCCTTGAAAAATTCTGAAATCAATACTCGGATACATTTTTTCCCAGTGTGCCATGATCCCATAACTTGGAAATATCACAGAAAGTAAGGTGGCACCCTGATAAATATTAGTGGAGTCGCCAGATAATTTGCCTGAAACTATCAAAGCATAAGGGAAAACACCCTAGTGGAGTCACTAGGTAAGCTTGTAAGATAAGGCTCAGAGGCAAGGATTACCGAAAAGGTTTGTCATATTGAGGAGAATTGACTCAGTGTTCCCCGGCAACAGTGCCAAAATGTTATCGCACAGTTTGTATTTACAGTAATAGGTCAGAAGATAAAGGGATAAAATGGTGTAACAGGAACCAATCCCACCCAATGTCACCTCAATGGGATGGTTCTTTCTATTCTGGGTGGTAAGGCCCAAGGGAGACGTCCCTGGTGACCTAGAGCTTTGAGAAGGTGAAGGATGATAAGGCAAAAGTGTAAATCCCCTCTCACAAGTCACCACCAAGCAGAAGATCTAGATAAACAACCAATAATAAGAAGTAACCAAAGAAGAAGAAAAGAACATGTTCGAGACAAAGCAACAAGAAACTTATACGTGCAAATCTTGGTTAGTACTTCATATATCAAATATCATCTACTAAATTCAACATATAAGCAATAAATATTGACGAAGTCAATGTTTGTCAATATAGAAATGAAATAATATCACTCCACCAATAAATACCAGAATGATGTAGCAATCAATATATCCAATCAATCCTTCATTCAATAAATGCTTTTAAACACCATTCAATTGCTTATAAAATGAAACATTGTTGCATCAAGATGAAATAACCAAGGGTGACGCCAACATTCTAGGGCTAGTAGGTTAGGGTTAGTGTAGTTAGGGTTTCAGTTTTAAAAGAATTTTGAGAGTGTTTGGATCAAATCACTTCAACGTTGGAGGCCTTAGATCAGTGCCTTAGGGTTTAATGGAGTCAACAAGAAGGATGCAAGAGTCGAAGGAGGGTGACTAAAGACTAGAGGGAAGGGTTCTGAAGTGCTTCAATAGCAGGGCTTTAGAGACGAAACCCTAGGGGAGAGAGGCTCACTCCGGTGTTTCTAAATCAAGGCCTCGTGCTCTCTCCTCCTTCTTTAAATAAAATTGGAAAAACGGCTAGCTAAATATAAAGCAAAGACAACCAAATCATGAGGGTTTGAAGAGGCAAGGTGTTGCTACAGCAAATCCTTTTCAGCAAACCCTAGAATGGTACGACCCTGGTGTAGAAGAACTAGGCCAAGGACGTCTCACTCTCTTTGGCTTTTGGATAGTATGGCTAGCTCAGGGAGAAGAAGAAATGAGAGTATAGCTATCGCTAGGCTCTCTTTTCCTTCTTCAATGGCTGAAAATTTCTCTATCAGGGGACATGAGACAAGGACCAATTAAATGTGCTTGTCACCTAGGGTTTTAATTCAACAAATTTATAAGTAATGTGCAAGAAATTTAAAATACAACCATTCAATAAGACGTTTTGCAGAAAAAACACTTACAATTCATGAATAAATAACCATGCAAGCCCTAGTTGTAACACCTTCTGTAATGATCCCAAGCCAATTTTTTTGCTTGAAACCACTAACTACCTCTGTTGTGTTGATGTGCAGGTGACTATTGAAGTTTTCTAGTTATTAAGTGGTGTTTATACAAGATTTGTCCAACACATGAAATATCACAATACATTCAAGATATAGAAAACACAAGCATAGATCTAACCTTTTATTATAAGAAGCATGAATCAGATACAATAGAGAGTTGATCTGGAATACTCCTCAGATGGCCCGATAGATAATAAGTATGAGTTGCTACAAAATTCTCCCGCCAATACAAAATACACCTCCAAAGGCTGGATGATAGATGAAGACCAATACAAGTAGATATGAATGCCAATTCCTCAAGATGGAAGATGCCACACTCCAATAGAAGGTTGAAACCCTCAATAAATCGGCCCAACTGTAAGAAGTCTCTGAATGAGCCCAAACTCTACCAATTGATAGATTTGAGTGATAGGAACACCCTCCTAAAATCTCAAGCCGAAAGGCTAAGGCAAACTCCTCCAAAATCTGAATCCTCTAATGAAGCTATGCCCTCCTGGATGCCTGGAACCCTAGGTAGCTCGACCCTGATGAAATAGGTCTCCAAATTCTCTTAAACTTCCTAGGAATGTATATCGGGCTATGAGAACCCCGTAGGAGAAGTTTCAGACCCAGATTCTAGGTGAAGCTCTCTAGATCTGAGATTTACTGAATCACAAGACGTCCCCTTGCCTCCAAATCGTCTCGATCTGAAGCTAAAGATCTGATGGTGATAAATCTCCAGAAAAATCCTCAAAATAATGGTTGAGCCCCTGCAAGTAAAACCCAAGTGCGGAATGACCAAAGGCTTTCCTGATCAGCTGGATCGAATCCTTCTCTAGATGATGGTGCGCCCTTACTGGAAACTCATCAACAATATGGCCCTGCTACTTTCTGAATCGCTAGGTGGAAATGTGCTGAGTGTAGAATGGTGTGGAGGATTATTTCATCCCTGAGACCAAGCTATGGAACAAGGTGAGTGGGTCTTTCACCACTGAGTTGCTCACAAGGGTTTGTACAACAAAACCCCCAAATTGTATGCTCAAGAGCAATAACAAGCAATATACAAAAATCCAGAATGAATAATAGGTGCGCCCCAGCCTTTTATTTATACTTTTCCTTCTATTTCTTTGTTGAGTTAGATTGACTCCCGGGGTTAACTTCTATTCTTCCATTGAGTTATCTTTTACTCCTTTTTACCTTTTTTCCTCAGGTCAACTTAAGAATATAACCTTAGTCCAGTTGACCTTTCCCCTTAGTGTGAGACTATGGCCTAGTGGGGATGCCTTGGCCACTGAGTCTCCTCATCACCTCTTCATCAATAGGTGGGGGAAATTATAGTCTCCCCTGCTAGAAATTGATTTTCCTTAAGCAATTCCAAACTTGCTTCTTTTACCACATGTTCGTTTTCCCATGTGGCATCCTCAATGGGTAAATCCTTCCATCTGATCAGGTACTCCTTGATGCTTTAGTTTTTGAGCCTCTTCTCTCTCACCTCTAATATCTCCTCTAGAATCAAAACAAGCTTTCCTTCCTCATCCATGGGAGGTAGTACCTCAATGGGTGTGATGTGTTGGCTGAGGGATTTCTTAAGGAAGGAAACATGGAAAACGTTGTGTATTTTTTTGCCCTGTGGAAGCTCCAGCTCGTAAGCTATGGCCTCTATCTTCCTGCTGACTCTGTAGGGCCCAAAGAAATGTGGTTGTAGTTTTTCTGCTCTGCTCCTTTTTATAGAATCCTGCCTATATGGTTGGAGCCTTAGGTAGACCAAGTCACCAACCTCAAATGCACGATCAACCCTGTGCTTGTCTGCTTGGACCTTTTGTTGGTTCTGTGCTCTTTGTAAATGATCCTTCAACCCCCTGAGAATGTCTTGGCTCTGCTATATCCAGTCCTGTACCATAGGTGCCCTACTGTCACTGAAAGTAATCTCCCCAAAAGATAAAGGATCATATCTATACAAGGACCTGAATGGTGACATGCCTATGGATGTATGTTGGGTGGTGTTGTAGCAATACTCTCCTAAATGCAACCATCTGGCCCACGCTTTTTGTTGCCCTGCCACATAATTTCTGAGGTAGCCCTCCACCCACTTGTTGACTATCTATGTCTATCCATCCATCTGAGGATGATATCTGGTGCTAGGGGTCAAAGCCGTACCATCCAATCTGAATAATTCCTTCCAGAATGTACTCATGAACCTGCTATCCCTGTCGCTGACAATGGTCTTGGGTAGGCCGTGCAACCTGAAAATCTCCCTAAATAATAGTTCGGCCACCTGTGTTGCACTGAAATTAGTAGCTATGGCGAAGAAGTGTGCAAACTTTGTCAAACTATCCACTACCACAAAAATGTAGTCCTTCCCTTCTGTCTTTGGCAACCCAGTGATGAAATCCATGGATATGCTTTCCTACTTGTGCTTTGGAATGGGTAAGGGGTGTAGTAGTCCTGCTGGGTGCATGTGCTCATCCTTGTTATCCTGACATGTAGTACACTCCTTGACGTGCTTTATCACATCCTCCTTGAGGCCCTTCCATGAGAACCTTTCTCTCACCTGTCTGTACGTCTTGTTGATCCCCTAGTGTCCTGCCATTGGTGAGTCATGCTATGCCTGCAATACCTTGGCCTTAAAGGCCGATCCTGGAACCAAAAAGATTCATTCCTTGTAGTAGATGAGGTCATTTATAATGTTAAAATTATCATCTTGTACCTGCCCATCCAACAGGTGGCATGCAAACTGATCCTTTGCATGCTCCATCACTAGATGGTCTTTCCAATCAACTGATACCCCTGTCATGGCAAAGATGGATGGCCTTCTGGATAATGCATCGGCCACCACATTGTTCTTCCCTTTGAAAAATTCAATGTCAAAGTCATAGGCCTGTATTCTTCTTACCTATTTCTGTTTCCTCTCATTCAAATCCTTCTGCTCCAATAGATATTTGAGACTGTTATGATCTGACTTAACCACAAACCGAGAACCAACCAAGTATTGCCGGAATTTGGCTAGTGCATGCATGATAGCCAACATTTATTTGTCATAAATGTTGTATAGTAGCTCGGGACCCCTGAGTTTCCAACTCTCATAGGCAAGAGGGTGCCTATTCTGCATCAGTACGACCCCTATTCCTTCCCCAGAGGCATCACACTCCAAGGTAAAAGGTAGGCTGAAATCTGGAAGGGCTAAGACTGGGCACGTACTCATTACCTTTTTCATCTTGTCCATCATTATTTGAGCCTCCTCATCCCACTTGAAGGCTCCTTTCTTAGTCAAATCATTCAAGGGTGCACACATCTGAGAAAATCCCTTAACAAACTTCCTATAATATGTGCACATGCCCAAAAATCCTCTCAATTCGATGAGTGTCTTAGGAGTAGGCCATTCCATGATGGATTTTATTTTCTCCTGATGTACCTGTACCCCCTTTGCTCTGATGATGTGCCCTAAATAAAGGACCCATGTCATTCCAAACTCACATTTGGACTCCTTCACATATAGTGACTGTTCCTCCATGATTGACAAAATCTGATCCACATGCCTGAGATGCTCTTCCCACTTCTTGTTGTAGATAAGCAAGTCATTAAAAAATACCAACAGGTGCTTCTTCAACTGCTTGTTGAACACATGGTTCATACATGATTGGAACGTAGCAGGGGCATTGGTTAACCCAAAGGGCATCACCAAAAACTCATAATGGCCGTAATGAGATCTAAAAGCTGTTTTTGAGATGTCTTCCTCCCTCATCTTGATCTGATGATAGCCAGAACGAAGGTCAATCTTTGTAAAGTAGATGGCCCCATGCAATTCTTCCAACAGTTCATCAATCCTTGGTATTGGGTACCTGTTTTTAATGGTCTTTTTATTGAAGGCCCTGAAGTCAATGCACATCCTCATAGTGCCATCTTTCTTCTTCACCAACACTACTGAAGAGGCAAAAGGGATACTGTTGGGCCTGATGTGCCCCATGTCCAGAAGTTCCTTGATGACCTTCTCTATCTCATCCTTGTACTTCTTGGGGTGTCTGTATGGTGTGGTAATGACTGGTTTGGCTCCTTCCTCTAGCTCAATAATGTGTTCAAACCCCCTATCTGGTGGTACCCCTGGAGGAATAGGTCCAAACACCTTGTGGTCCTTGTCAAGGATTTCTTTGATCTCTGAGGTGTATTGAACCTTTCTCTGCTCATCCATACATGTTGCAATCCTGCATTCTACTGTGTATACTATCTCATCTCTCTGGAAGATGGCCTCCATCCACTTGGCCATGACTACCTTTGCAGTGTTTCCTGTCATGCCCCGAAGCACTACCTTTCATCCACCCTCCTCTGTGAATGACATCTCCATGGTTTTGTAGTTGGTGGTGATAGGCCCCAACGTGCTGAGCCACTAAACTCCAAGGATGATGTTGGTATCCAGAAGGTCCATGACATAGACATCTTGTATTAGCTCATGCCTTCCCAAGGTAAGCTTCATGCCCAAAATGTATCTGTCACAGGGCATAGTGCTTCCACCTGCTACCTCCACCTTGAACCCTTCAAATTCTACTGTGGGTATGTGCCTTATTTTTAGTAATGTTGAATCAATGAAGTTGTGAGACGTTCCCCCATCAATCAAAACTGAAACTCTCTGTCCCTACAAGACCCCATTCATTCGGAAGCTGTTATACTTGGGCACTCCACTGATAGATGCCAAGGTGGCCATATTGTCTTGTCCCGTGATCTGTTCTTCTACTGCCTCACTGGTTTCAGCCTCCATGTTTTGTATCTAGCCGAACTCTTCTTCCTCCTCGTTGTCTGAAGTGACCTCAATGTAGAGAAATTGACCACGGCCCATGCATTTGTGTGTTGGATTCCGTGGTTCTTTGCAAGTGAAGCAAAGTTGCTTCCTTTTCAACTCCCTCCTGGTGTTCTCATCCACTCTGCCACGACCCCTGTCAAAACCCCTTGGGTCACGTCCTCCCTGGTTCATTGGAGGTCTTTGGTCTCTTCCTCCACTATTAAGAGGTGGTCTAGGTACAAATTTGGGCTTATCCACTAGTCCTAGATCCCTTATCTTCTAGATATCCTCCTATAGGTTGGTAGGCTTGAAATCCTTGACCCAACCCTTGAAGGGTTCCATCAACCCCTCGGTGAAGAGCATCATGAGCCTGGTTGGAGACATATCCTACACCATCACTGCCAACCTTTGAAATTCATCAATATATACCTCAGCTGTACCAGTTTGCTTGAGTTGTGTGAGCTCCCGGAAATGTAGCTCAGGATCTCCCTGATCAAACCTATCAATGAGCCTATGAGTGAATTCTATGTAAGACATTATATGATTGTGGCCAAGTGTGGAGAGTCCATGATACCACCAATCATGAGCCTTGCCATCCAAGTACATAGTAGCAAACTTGATGGCTTCCATCTCCCTCATGGGATTAAGTTGTAGATAAGTGTCCATCTTTTTCACCCATGCCTATGCTGTCATCTTGGCCATACCATCAAAATATGGGATCTCTATCTTCCCTACTCTTCATTCAAACTCAAAAATGTTCCTGTGGTTTGATCTAGGCTTATTTCTGAACTTGAGTTGGCAATATTGATCTAGGGACATCTGCCTTTGAATCACCATATCCAACCCGTAGTACTCCTTGGTACATCGTGCCATCGGTTCAACAAAATTGTCCACCTCTTCCTGTTTCCCTTGTTCATCAGTGAATGTAGGCATGTATGGCTCAGGGTTAGCCCTACTACCCAAGTGCCCATAGGACGTTCCACCTCCAAGGCTTCCTTCAGATCTGGGCCCTTTCTCCTGATTATATCAGATCTTACCATGGGATCCACCAGATCCACTAGATTCTTTGTTTCCATACATCTCAGGGTCTTTCCCTTTATGATTCATCTGCATCAGCAACTTGGTTATCAATGTCTGGTTCTCATCAGATTTTTTCCAATTTCCATCTACCTTCTTCAGGGTCTCTGTAATCTCGACCTGTTCCCTGTGGATTGTTTCCTGGTTCTTCTGCAAATGATGGACTAACTTGATTTCTGTGAGGTTCAGGGTCTTACGGAATTCAGCTGCCAAATAATCCAAACCTTGCGGCTCATGGTCATCTCCTGAGCCCTCCATTTCGGCCTCTATTTCACTAGTTGGTTTCTTCCTTCGGCCCATAAAGATTCCACTATACCTTTGCATGTGCCAATCCTTCAACAGATTGGAGGATCAAAGATTTGATACCACTGTAATGATCCCAAGCCAATTTCTTCACTTGAAACCACTAACTACCTCTGTTGTGTTGATGTGCAGGTGACTATTGAAGTTGTCCAGTTATTAAGTGGTGTTTATACAAGATTTGTCCAACACATGAAAGATCACAATACATTCAAGATATAGAAAACACAAGCATAGATCTGACCTTTTATTATAAGAAGCATGAATCAGATACAATAGAGAGCCGATCTGGAATACTCCTCAGATGGCCCGATAGATAATAAGTATGAGCTGCTACAAAATGCTCCCGCCAATACAAAATAAAGCTCCAAAGGATGGATGATAGATGAAGACCAATACAAGTAGATCTGAATGCCAATTCCTCAAGCTGGAAGATGCCATGCTCCAATAGAAGGCTGAAACCCTCAATAACTCAGCCCAACTGTAAGAAGTCTCCAGATGAGCCCAAACTTTTCCAACTGATAGATCTGGGTGATAGGAACACCCTCCTAAAATCTCAAGCCAAAAGGCGAAGGAAAACTCCTCCAAACTCTGAATCCTCTAATGAAGTTGCGCCCTCCTAGATGCCTGGAACCCTAGGTAGCTCGACCCTGATGAGAGAGGTCTCCAAATGCTCTGAAACTTCCCAGGAATGTATATCAGGCTATGAGAACCTTGTAGGAGAAGTTTCAGACCCATATTCTAGGTGAAGCTCTCTAGATATGAGATTTACTGAATCACAGGACGTCCCCTTGCCTCCAAATCGTCCCAATCTGAAGCTAAAGATCTGATGGTGATAAATCTCTAGAAAAATCCTCAAAATGATGGTTGAGCCCTTGCAAGTAAAACCCAAGTGTCAGAATGACCAAAGGCTCTCCTGATCAGCTGGATCGAACCCTTCTCTAGATGATGGTGCGCCCTTGCTGGAAACACATGAACAGTATGGCCCTACTACTTTCTGAATCGCTAGGTGGAAATGTGTTGAGTGTAGAATGGTGTGGAGGAGTCTTTCATCCCCGAGACCAAGCTGTGGAACAAGGTGAGTGGGTCTTTCACCACTAAGTTGCTCACAAGGGTTTGTACAGAAAAACCCCCAAACTGTATGCTCAAGAGCAATAACAAGCAATATACCAAAATCCAGAATGAATAATAGGTGTGCCCCAGCCTTCTATTTATACTTTTTCTTCTATTTCTCTGTTGAGTTAGATTAAATCCCAGGGTTAACTTCTATTCTTCCATTGAGTTATCTTTTACTCCTTTTTACCTTTTTTCCTCAGGTCAACTTAAGAATATAACCTTAGTCTAGTTGACCTTTCCCCTTAGTGTGATACTATGGCCTAGTGGGGATGCCCAGACCACTAAGTCTCCTCATCACCTTTTCATCAAGAGGTGGGGGACATTACACCTTCCTTCAAGAGAAACACCATAAATTCCAAAAAAAGTCTTCCTTCAACAAGTGTGCCTCTCTTAAATCAACCAAAAACCCCAATAGGGTGCTAAAATCATACCTCACTAATGAGTGAGTGATGAATGAATAATGAGGATCAAAATCCTCAATATATACTGTATCAATGACCTAATTTTACTTTTTAGGTCATAAAAAGGCCGACAAGGCCATAATGTCAAAATCATACTATTTTTACATTAAATGCTAAGTAAAAACCCTAATTAAGCAGAAAAGAGAGTAAAATCCTCTTCAAGGGAGGCTCTATCCCTTTCTAGGGCAAATGAGACATCCAGGAGCAAAATGTTAGCCCCCCATGGGCCTCTCCAACATGCCACACGTGCCACTGCTGCCCAGTCAGCCTCCAAAAGTGTCCATGAAGCTAGATGATGTCATGGTGAATATGGGGACATTCTAATCCTTCCAAGGCTAGCATTCCACTGAATAGGGGTCATTTCCCTTAGGTCTAGTTCTGTCGGAGTGTCTCTGGTGGAACTTCCTCTTCCTCTCAGGTGCAAAATCCTTGATCAAGCTCTGTCCTATCTCTGCCCCCTGATGGGGTCTCAACATCCATTTGGTGGGCTCTTCAGCCCCATGGAGGTCCGAATTGGTCATCTCCCCATGTGTACCGGTCCAAATGGGACCTGTCTGTCGGGCATGGTCCTGCACATCAAAAGATATGCCCTCCATGGGCTCATCAGTCACTGGGATCATAGAAATGTTAATCACATTTCATCATCAATATTATTAAACATATGCATAAAAACCCTAATACATCAGTCAATAGCTCAAAGACATTACAGAAACCTGCAATACAAGATCGGATAAAAAGACAAGACGTCCTATTGGGCTAGTATCCACAAGAAAAGGAAAGTTTCCAGGAAGATTTCATCCAAGCCATGTAAGTGAGGTGATGTGGTTAGGGGATGTCCAGACATGTGGGTGCAGTAAAGGCCCAGGATGAATAATGTTATATGTGGGTGCCTTTGTAGAAGGCGAGTTGTACCTGTCATGGATGCATTTTTTCCAAGCCCGTTCTTGCTTTTATTATTTTTCTTGCTTTGTTATTTTATTTTCTTTTTCTTCTTCTTTTTCTTTTTATTCAAGGGTTGACCAGAGGACACTACCTTGGCATGGTGACCAGAGCTGATAGTGTTACCCACAAGTACTTTCACAAATATGCGAAGGCTGGCTCGTGATGAGACTCCCTTTCCCTTGGACATGCAACCAAAGGTCACTTCCATGGCATGGTAACCAGATGGTGGCAATGTCATACTATTAGGTACCCATGAACCTAATAGGCTGGCTCGTGATGAGACCCCCTATCCTCTGACTAGGTCTTGTTTGTTATTTTCTAGGTCCCTCTTGTTTCTTGTTGAGAGGCTTTTTATTTCCTTCTCGGGGATCCCTAGGTGAAACATCTCGAGGTTTCATTTTAGGCGTTTGTCTTTTACCAGCTGTTTTTACCTTCTGGGCCTTTAGCCCCTTCTTCCCACGAGATAAGGTGCAATCCTACAAATAGGTCAACCCAATGCTTGGACAAGGGGAATGGGATAAATGAGCGGGGGACAAGATGAAACAGTGGTGCTATGATGGGAGCAGACAATGGCTCTTCAGAAATTCCCCAGTGGCAAACCAAAACCTATGGGCACATGATTGCTAGGGCACCCTGTCAATTCCCCCAATCATGGTCAAGTGGGCCAATGTAAGATCCAAGCAGTTGTTAGAGATAAAAGGAATCAGATGCATATATTTAAAGGTTTCAATGATAAAAAGTGACACATACCATGATACCTGGACCAATTACCTCATGGAGCAAGAACCTCTTCTGATACAGGACCAAGCCAATGGTGATGGATGTTGCTGCTACTGACAAGATAAAGCTGATGGAAGAAGAAAAGGATGGGCCCTCCAGGGCCATGCTCAGGTCAATCCTTCTCTCAGTACTCCATGTCTAGGACCTATGGGCCTCGAGACATTATCTCCTAGCTATCCCTAAAAAAGTGGGGATGAAAATAACCATGATTTATTATGACGTGTGAGAAACATTTTTTAAAACTAGTTAGTCCAAGTTTCTTGTTGTCTTAAAAGACTCTTGTGTTGTGTATTGTGCATAAATATGTACATAGGATCACCCTAAAAGATTAAAGCCACATCTCTTAGATCAGATAAGAAAAGTTCTATGTTAAAAGTAGCAAAAGGAAAGATTTAAAGAAACCATCAACTATGTAAAGGTATTGTGCAGCTTTACTAGTGACTTAATGGTGTCCCACTTCCAATATTTCTTGAATGCATTTAATGTCTATGAACTTAGCAAATATAAAAGCTCTGGACTGAGAGGGCATAACATGATTGAAGAGAAGTACATGTTGAAGCTTAATAAGAGCTAGATGGTGAAAATGAACCTTATGTTGGTGAATGTTAGGGGAAGAGACTGCAAGAAGGAATCCCATGACTCAACACTAAGTAAAGGATATGAAAAGGTGAATAATATAGACCAAATGATGATGAAATATGAGGAAATAGAAGTCAAACTTGGTACAATAATTGACATAATATATGTCTTTTAAGATTGATGTTGTTAAAAAGGAAAATTGATATGAGCTATGGGGAAGCATCCCCCCTTATGTTGCATTCATTTATCTTTATGTTTATGCCCTTGATGCAGAGAAGGTGCTTATAATTTTTCCCATGAAATACAGTCAAATTTGGAGAGGCTTGGAGCAATTATATTTCATGATGTTGATGCAACAAAAATGGAGAAGCACCATATCATAAGTAAGAGGAGGTTTGATAGAATTGTTTACAACTTCCCTCATGCAGGTTCCATGGAAAGGAACATGATAAAACAGTCATCAAGTAAGTTTCTTAAATCTTGAACAGTTTCCTGCCCCATCAAAATTAACAGAGTGAAATAATTTTTTGCTTGAATCAAGGGATTCTTTTCATGAGTGTCAATTGGAGCACTAGCCACAATTGCATGAAGAAGTTTTTATAGCTGGTAAACTTTGTTTTTCCATTGTGTCTAGAAAGCACTGTCACCTGTTGAAGATGTTCTTCAAAAATGCAAGCACTATGCTTAGCAATATTGGAGAAATTCATGTTACTCACAAGGAAAATGACCCACATAAATAGTGGCAGTTGGTGCAACAAGAAGAGGAATGTTGATTTCTTTTGAAAGAATCAATTCACTTTACAAAAGAAAATTATCCTGGTTACACCAATAGAAGAGGAGCTCCACCCAGAGCCAGTCACCCTTTCCCCTTGGGAAAGTGTCGGACTTATAAATTTGTCCAAGGGTAAAGATATACTCGCAACAAGATCTCTGCATTTGATATTTTCCTTTGTAGGATTCCATTATTGCACAGTTTACTTATAATTATTTCATAGCTTACTTATACTCTAAAACTATCGTTTTACAGTCCAGACCTTCTTTATGAGCAAAAATTAAAGGCTACATGATTGTCAAATGTTTCTTCTATAGCCTATGCAGAAAACATTAAGATGGCTATTTTGAAACCTGTATCTGAAAGGCAAGTGAGGATGGCAGGAAAAATGACAATAACAAATTCGGATACTACATTTAATTGCTTGAATATGCTTGCAAATTTAGAAATCAAAAGAAGAGATGAATTTGTAAGGCAAAGGAATGACAAACTACATCAAAATGCAGAAGCTTGGAGACTAGAAACAAAGATTGTTGAAAAATTAAATGAAGCTTTAGTCTTGATTGAAGATACAATTAAGAGAAAAAATGCAAGCCTTAAGGATGCTATTTCGGTGCTTGAATCTGAAAGACAGGCAAGAAAGGTTGTTGAAACAACAAAAGAAGATTTGAAAATGTCATTAAACCACTTCAAGGACCTATTAAATAAGGAACTCACCAAAAAAGATGAATTAAAGAGGCAAAGAGATGAGGCCCTTCATCAGAGGGAAGAAGCTTTGAGAGAACATTCATAGGAAACCTATGTGTACATCATAGGAAACCTATTAACATGAGACCGACATTCCTCTAATGCAATTATACTTTCATAAATATGGTGGTTGAATTTCAGATTCCATAAACAATGCTATGCAAACCCCTCTGTTGATTGGATAAATACCTCCATTACCCATACTTTACTGCCACTTACCTTGAAAACCTCCATTACCATCTGTTGACAACCTCTTCAACTAGGAGGTCAACTCCATGTGCCATGAAGTAATGCATCATCAAATGCTAGTATGTCGAAGACAATTTGGTTCTACTAGGCAATTTTTGCCTCCAACACAAATTTTGTAAGCGGGATTACCGCACCCCTGTGTAGGTTAATATTGTAATAAGTCTACATGGATCATGTTAGGTCAGTTTCCTTAGGGTTTCTTCATTAGGAGAGTTCCTTTCGCTGAGTTTTCTTTATCCTCAGGAGGTTAATGTGGCCTAACCAGCCAGGTTAATCTCCCTTGAGTTTTTCATTCCCACMCAATAAATCCTCCAAAGTAGTGAAATGCATTCTAATGAATTTATTCCTAGGTAGCTAGTGTTTAGGAATGTTTTAAATCACCATGTCAGACAGCACGTGAAATTTCGYGGAATTTCGTCAAGTATAGCTAGGTTTTTTTTAAGGTTTCGAATTAATTAATTGATTAATTAATTAATTAATTCTGGGTAATTAATGTAAAACTTAGGTCCCGGGATTTGCGATGGGGGTATTTGTACTCAAAATAAAGATAATGATACCCCCTGCACCCGTGGACCAAGTTTCAACTCAGTCGGAAAAGTTTTGCTAGGTTGTTTGTCCGCTTAAGAGTTTTTCAAGAAAATGGTGGTTTTAATTGCCAAACCCAGGACATGGGCAAATGTCAATTTTGTAATAATGGACCAAATCAAGTGAAATAAGTGGCAAATAATGAAGAGAGGAACCCACCTACCTATCCTAATCTTCACCTACCCTTTTAAACCCACTTTTAATTATTAATTAATTTTTAAATTCATTCCCTTAAAGCTCACCTCCCCTTCCCCACATCAGCATGTAAGAGCATGTAATGAATTTTAATTAATGTAATAACTCTTTTAAGTATGTTATGGGCCCCTCCTCATGAGGTGCGCCCTTCCTCTCCCAACTTTTACATTGAGTTTATGCTTTATTTAAAACGTGGACTCCACACTCCTTTGCTATATCCTCACGCACTTCCCCTTTGAAAACTCACATCCTCACTCCCACGTCATTCAGAAACTCATTTTATGAATGGGGTGTGGATCCCTCCTTCCTTGCTCACATGCCCCCTTCCTCCACCAATCACATACCATTCTGGAGTGTGGCCAACACATCCTCCCACACGCTCCTCCTCACACTCATGCGTCCCTCACTAAAAGCTCACGCTTTCCACTTTGAATCCATGCTTTCTCTTTTAGATGATGGGTAAGATCTCACGTGGAGATGGAAACATCTCCCTTCATTTAAGAAACATCATGTTTTAGATTGGAAGCATGCTTTAATGCATGTGTGGATCTCCTCCTTCAACCCATGCATGGATCTCCTTGCCATTTTTGTTTAACCTTACTTGCTTTATCCTCTCTACTATCATTTACTTACCATTTCCTCCAACCTAAAATCCTATCCCCTCATTGGTTGTTTTTCTCCATGAGTTGTCTCTTCCCTTGGATGTTTGACACATGTTGAAGATCCAAGAGGGGTCTCCTTAGCCTCTCATGCTATTTAAGAGACCTCTCACTCACTCTTTACTCACCTTTCATTATTGCACTGTTATGCTAATAGTTTCTCACCATCCCATTCTCTCTATCTCTCTCATTATTGTCACTTTTCTTCACTGGTGTTGTTCTTGAAGGGCTTGTGGCAATTAGTTATCACAACCTCTTCCCTTTGGATAATAAAAAGAAATGCTTTGGAGGATTTTGGGAAGATCTACAAGTATTTGTGTTCTTACAAACATATGATGTAAAATCATTTTGATTTCATATAATGGTTGCATGAGTGGATCTTAGGTAAAGTATTTTATTTAAGTAGATCTTGCAAAGAGTAGTCTTGTAAATATATATATGTGGTTGGCTATATAGGGTGCAAGTATTTCACTTTATTAGATTAACCCTCCATATTATCCATTGTATGCATGCTATTTTGTGATTTTTTTGCAGGTTGGACTTCAAGGGTTTCATTAGGGTGCCTCTTGGAAGAGTCTCCCTTTGAGATTTTCATACACTCCAAGTTATTTATGCTATTGATCACCTTTTCTCATTCTTCATTTTGGTAGCTAAAATGATTAGATAGGTCACCTAAAGTCTTTAAATTTTCTAGTTCTTTTATGCACGAAATCTTTGCCTAAAAACAAAGATTTCATAACATTTTCTGAGTGTGTTGCAGCTCAAATCAGCAAGCTATAGCTTGCTGATTTTTGCAGGTTCTTAATAGGACAAGAGGGCATGCTGCCCAAATCACATGCACAAAACACCCTCCTAACAACTCCTCTCACTGGGCAACATTTTCTTCTTCCAATATACTCTAAAATACTGTGATCACAAGCCCAAAGGAGTTGTACCCAAGTGGCTTGCATTCTTTCCCTTTCTGTCTTATTTTCGCAAGCTTTAGATTAGATTTCTTTCGTTTATTTTTCATGCTTAGTTTAGCTAGATTAGTTGTGGTTTCTACATGTATGCCTAACTTAAAATAATCTAGAGTAGATCTCACAACATATGCTAGCTTAGAGACCGTGGAGGCATCATGGATATTTTGCTTTATCTCACCTTGCATGCAGTCTTTAATTTCGTAAACCTATCACACATGCATGCACTAATCGGTTAATTAACTTTTCGGTTCTATCTTTTACTTTACATGCAAGAAATTGTTTCTTAAGCTTATCTTATGTACATGCATGCAAGTATCAGTATCTTAAGGGCTTAATCAACCTTTTACAATTCCGCAAGTTACTTTCAGTTCTCATACTTCACATTTGCAATATAACATTTAAGAATTCGTTTGGAAACTTATTTGTTAAAGGGCTTCAGCCTTCACGTATTTCAATTTTCAGTACTTTGGCAACTTTGTTGAGAAAGCTACAAACACTCAATCACACTTCACAATATTTAGCTCATAGATCTAAAATTCTTTAATTAGACTTAATAGGACACCTTAAATCACCATCTTCCCCACTTAAAAACTGGGGTTTTGAGGAAAGCCACAGAAATTTTCCAGAGTACTCGGCCTTAGGGTTGACCTGTGAAGCTAGGGGTAGGCCTCGTTGCCTCACTTCTTGAGCATCCAACAACCACTTGGTAATAAGGGGAGGAGAGTTTTGGGTTGACATCTAGATAGGCCTAAAATTAATCTCACACTTAACCACTTAATTTAATTTCCAGGCTACAACACCAGGCAGTACAGTTACACACTTGCAAGTTCACTGATCTCACTATCTTTCAATTTACTTTCATACGCAAGCTATCATTTATGTGTTGTAGAATTATTACTTAAAGTGGTTATATCTCTTCATCTGGAGCATTTTACTTTCAAAGCTTTCATCTTTATTTTGTTCCTTTATCTCGTGGTGTGATCCTTCAAGAAGTGTGCATCCACCTGGAGGCATTCTCTTGATTGGGTCTTGAGTGCTTTGCATCTCTTGGCCATTGAAAAGTAGTCCAACGGATCTCTATCTGTTGTGAGCATGCTTGGCTTCATGTGTTGATCTCTTTATCTTATGTATCTTTAATTCTTGCACATGTGAGCAAACTTGTGAGTATATTGTATATCTTGTATCTAGTCTTAGTTTGTATATCTTATTTATTCTTTGTATCTAATTGTATCTGTCTTATTGTAATACTTTGTAACTTATCTTGTAACGAACATTCCCTCTAACTTAGTTGACCCCATTGCCCAGTCTTAGGCACTATTCTTAGTTGCCCTAGTAAAAGGTATGACTCTCATACTTAGATAGTTTCATCTTGCATTTGTTGATTGACACTTTAGGCTAGATTCCCCCTGACCTTTTAACCAATTAAAACCAACTCCTAGAACATTAAATATTAATCTCATCTAGTAACTAGGGTCTACCCCCCTTGGCTTCCCTAGGAGTTAGCCTAGATGGAAGAGGTTCAAGTCAAAGTGACAGCGTGGACTTTGAACCTAGGCATTGTGCCTTCAAGGACACACTAAGTGATCAGGACTTAGCTCACGTTTGAAAGTGTGTATAAGGACGGAAACGTCTTTGGTGCCGCTGCCGGGGATAAGTCATTTATCCTTGGTCAAAATGACTATTTTTTTTTTTTTAAAGAACTAATAATTCTTTGAACTTGCATTGGTTGTTTTTGTTTGCTTCCTTTCCAAGTGGTGACTCCATTGAACAAATCTATCAAGTATATTGCAAGGAGCAATCCTTGTTGGCTTCTTGAAATTGTTGGGGAAGAAGCACTCACTTATATCCAATTCTTGTTCCAAATTAATAATCTAACAATTGTTTTCTTTCTTGTTTTTACTTTGTCGGATGCTCCTGTTTGTTTCATAAACTTGGTCATCTGGTGACTCCACTTTAAAAATAATTTGACAAAGTATTCTTCAAGAAGGAACTCACGGCTTGTTTTCTTCCTCCTTGAGCTTGAAAAGGTTTTTGGATGAAGTTAGCATGTTTCCCTTCTTGTCGGATCCTTAATAATTTTGGGTCCCAGTCCTTTTCTTTAGGCCTTTGTTTAAATGTCTAGTTAGAAATGGATGGTTTTTTTGATCCTATTGATTTTTCAAGAATTATTGGTTACCCTCATGATATATCTGAAGATGTTATTGATAACATTCCTGACTTTTATTATCATGATCATGCTGGTGCTCACATATGGGCTTTCACTAAGTGTATCGAGAAATGGTGTGATCCGCCTATTTATGAGGATGTTCTAATGCAATTATTTGTCTTTAATCTTTGTGGTGACCGAGCAAATGATTGGTTTCATCACTCACCCAATAAGACATTCAATACCTTACAGGATTTGTTGCATGCCTTCTTGAATCTATTTGGGCATGGTCAGCATGAGATTCACAATGAATTGGTTGATGGTTTTATTGAAATATGGAAGAGGAAAAATCTTCCAAATATAAAAACAATCAGTTCAGACATAGATGTTGATGCTCCATCAAATCCCATTGAGGAGTTTAAAGAAATAATTCAGAACATGCAGCTTTCCCAGGAAGAACAATGTGAAGCCATGAATGAACAATTTGTGGCCCTGGGAGATTAATTGGAGGTCATAGAAGATGACTTTACAGAAACTTATGTTGACTATCCGGATCCCCATGAACTTGAGCTTGACAGTGAAAAAGATAAGGAAGTTCATGAGGACATTCTGGATAAATCCATGGATGAGTTAGTCATTCATTTGGAGGAAGTACAGGAATTTGAGTTTGAAAATATTGAGTATCTAGATAATTCAAGTCCCCACCCTCCTCTTGTGGAACCAATCTCTTTGGAGGATAACTTTGAAAACCTTGAGGAAAACAATATGATGGTTCTTATGATATGTTCTTCTTCAGCTTCCCAACCAGAAGATGAGTTAATGTAGAATTATGTGGAAATGGAAGGCAAATTCGGTTTATCGATGACATATCATTATGAGCATTGGTTTTCCTCCCACCTTGACATCCATGAGCAACAAAGTATTCAGAGTTTACACGGCTTGTCATATTCCAATGTTTGGTTGAAGGAAGGAAGGAACATGAAGTCTGGTTGGTTCTTCCAAACAAAAAGTTTAGAGTTGATAAAACTTGGGAAGGGGTCTTCTATGAGTCATCCTAGACAAGGATGTTTCAGACACTTATGGCTTCATTCCATCCAGTGCATGGACGGTTGTAACGTATCTCTAACCCTCCTCTTGTATTTCAATTTTCTATTTTTTCATTTATGATGTGATTATGTACTTAGATGTGATTTTGTATCATAGTTTCATTTTTAGATGTTTTACAATAGATATTTCATTATGTAAATGTTGTTTATAGAATTTATTTTATTCGATATATATGTATGCTCATGTTGGATATTGGTGAGCACCTGTTTGTAGATGTTGGATTCTTGTATGGTCTCCCTCCCATGTGAGAAGATCGAACACACACCCCCATGTGGAGCCAGATGTTGATCGCCTCTTCAACTAGTAGGTCAACTCCATGTGCCATGAAGTAATGCATCATCAGATGCTAGTATGTCGAAGACAGTTTAGTTCTACTAGGCAATTTTTGCCTGGAACACAAATTTTGTAAGCGGGATTATCGCACCCCTGCGTGGGTTAATATTGTAATAAGTCTACATGGATCATGTTAGGTTAGTTGCCTTGGGGTTTCTTCATTAGGAGAGTTCCTTTCGCAGAGTGTTTTTTATCCTCAGGAGGTTAATGTGGCCTAACCAGCCGGGTTAATCTCCCTTGCGTTTTTCACTCCCACCCAATAAATCCTCCAAAGTAGTGAAAGGAATTCTAATGAACTTATTACTAGGTATCTAGTGTTTATTAATGTTTTAAATGACCATGTCAGACAACACGTGAAATTTTGCGGAATTTGAAATTTTGCGGAATTTCGTCAAGTATAGCTAGGTTTTTTTTTAAGGTTTCGAATTAATTAATAAATTCTGGGTAATTAATGTAAAACTTAGGTCCCAGGATTTGTGATGGGGGTATTTGTACTCAAAAGAAAGCTAATGATACCCCCTACACCCATGGACCAAGTTTCAACTCAGTCGGAAAAGTTTTGCTAGGTTGTTTGTCCACTTAGGAGTTTTTCGAGAAAATGACAGTTTTAATTGCCAAACCCAGGATATGGGCAAATGTCAATTTTTTAATAATGGACCAAATCAAGTGAAATAAGTGGAAAATGATGAATATAGGACCCCACCTACCTATCCTAACCTTCACCTACCCTTTTAAACCCACTTTTAATTATTAATTAATTGTTAAATTCATTCCCTTAAAGCTCACATCCCCTTCCCCACGTGAGCATGTAAGAGCATGTAATGAATTTTAATTAATGTAATAACTCTTTTAAGTATGTTATGGGCCCCTCCTCATGAGGCGCGCCCTTCCTCTCCCAAGTTTTATGTTGAGTTTATGCTTTATTTAAAACGTGGACTCCACACTCCTTTGTTATATCCTCACGCACTTCCCCTTTGAAAACTCACGTCCTCACTCCCACGTCATTCAGAAACTCATTTTATGAATGGGGTGTGGATCCCTGCTTCCTTTCTCACATGCCCCCTTCCTCCACAAATCACATACCATTCTGGAGTGTGACCAACACATCCTCCCACACGCTCCTCCTCACACTCATGCGTCCCTCACTAAAATCTCACTTTCCACTTTGAATCCACGCTTTCTCTTTTAAATGATGGGTAAGATCTCACGTGGAGATGGAAACATCTCCCTTGATTTAAGAAGAATCACGTTTTAGTTTGTAAGCATACTTTAATTCATGCGTGGATCTCCTCCTTCAACTCATGCGTGGATCTCCTTGCCATTTTTGTTTAACCTTACTTGCTTTATCCTCTCTACTATCCTTTACTTACCATTTCCTCCAACCTAAAAGCCTATCCCCTCATTGGTTGTTTTTCTCCATGAGTTGTCCCTTCCCTTGGATGTTTGACACATGTTGAAGATCCAAGAGGGGTATCCTTATCCTCTCATGCTATTTAAGAGACCTCTCACTCACTCTTTACTCACCTTTCATTATTGCATTGTTATGCTACTAGTTTCTCACCATCCCATTCTCTCTATCTCTCTCATTATTTTCACTTTTCTTCACTGATGTTGTTCTTGAAGGGTTTGTGGCAATTAGTTGTCACAACCTCTTCCCTTTGGATAATAAAAAGAAATGCTTTGGAGGATTTTGGGAAGATCTACAAGTATTTGTGTTCTTATAAACATATGAGGTAAAATCGTTTTGATTTCATATAATGGTTGCATGAATGGATCTTAGGTAAAGTATTTTATTTAAGTAGATCTTGCAAAGAGTAGTCTTGTGAATCTATATATATGGTTGTCTCTATAGGGTGCAAGTATTTCACTTTATTAGATTAAACCTCCATATTATCCATTGTATGCATGCTATTGTGTGATTTTTTTGTAGGTTGGACTTCAAGGGTTTCATTAGGGTGCCTCTTGGAAGAGTCTCCCTTTGATATTTTCATACACTATAAGTTATTTGTGATATTGTTCACATTTTCTCATTCTTTGTTTCGGTAGCTAACATGCTTAGATAGGTCACCTAAAGTCTTTAAATTTTTTGGTTCTTGTATTCATGAAATCTTTGCCTAAAAACAAAGATTTCATAACATTTTCTGAGTGTGTTGCAGCTCAAATTAGCAAGATATAGATTGCTGATTTTTGCAGGTTCTTACCAGGACAAGAGGGCATGCTGCCCAAATCACATGCACAAAACACCCTCCTAACAACTCCTCTCACTGGGTAACATTTTCTTCTTCCAATCTACTTCAAAATACTGTAATCGCAAGCCCAAAGGAGTTGTACCCAAGTGGCTTGCATTCTTTCCCTTTCTGTCTTATTTTCACAAGCTTTAGATTAGATTTATTTCGTTTGTTTTTCATGCTTAGTTTAGCTAGATTAGTTGTGGTTTCTACATGCATGCCTAACTTAAAATAATCTAGAGTAGATATCACAACATATGCTAGCTTAGAGCTCGTGGAGGCATCGTGGATATTTTGCTTTATCTTACCTTGCATGCAGTCTTTAATTTCGTAAACCTATCACACATGCATGCGCTAATCGGTTAATTAACTTTTCGGTTCTATCTTTTACTTTACATTAAAGCAACTATTTCTTAAGTTTATCTGATGTACATGCATGCAAGTATCAATATCTTAAGGGCTTAATCAACCTTTTACAATTCCGCAAGTTACTTTCAGTTCTCATACTTCACATTTGCAATATAACATTTAAGAATTCGTTTGAAAACTTCTTTGTTAAAGGGCTTCAGCCTTCATGTATTTCAATTTTCAGTACTTTGGCAACTTTGTTGAGCAAGCTACAAGCACTCAATCACACTTCACAATATTTAGCTCATAGATCTAAAATTCATTAATTAGACTTAATAGGACACCTTAGCTCACCATCTTCGCCACTTAAAAACTGGGGTTTTGAGGAAAGCCACAGAAATTTTCCGGAGTACTCGGCCTTAGGGTTGACCTGTGAAGCTAGGGTAGGCCTCATTGCCTCAATTCTTGAGCATCCATAAACCACCTGGTAATAGGGGGAGGAGATTTTTGGGTTGACATCTAGACAGGCCTAAAATTAATCTCACACTTAACCACTTAATTTAATTTTCAGGCTACAACACCAGGCAATACAGTCACACACTTGCAAGTTCACTGATCTCACTATCTTTCAATTTAATTTCATACGCATGTTATCATTTATGTGTTGTAGAATTATTACTTAAAGTGGTTATATCTCTTCATCTGGAGCATTTTACTTTCAAAGCTTTCATCTTTATTTTGTTCCTTTATCTCATGGTGTGATCCTTCAAGAAGTGCGCATCTACCTAGAGGCATTCTCTTGATTGGGTCTTGAGTGCTTTGCATCTCTTGGCCATTGAAAAGCAGTCCAACAGAGCTCTATCTGTTGTGAGCATGCTTGGCTTCATGTGTTGATCTCTTTATCTTATGTATCTTTAATTTCTGCACATGTCAGCAAACTTGTGAGTATATTGTATATCTTGTATCTAGTCTTAGTCTGTATATCTTATTTATTCTTTTGTATCTAATTGTATCTATCTTATTGTAATACTTTGTAACTTATCTTGTAACGAACATTCCCCCTAACTTAGTTGACCCCAATGCCCAATCTTAGGCACTAGTCTTAGTTGCCCTAGGAAAAGGTCTGACTCTCATACATAGATAGTTGCAACTTACATTTGTTGATTGACATCTTAGGCTAGATTCCCCCTGACCTTTTAACCAATTAAAACCAACTCCTAGAACATTAAATATTAATCTCATCTAGTAACTAGGGTCTACCCCCCTTGGCTTCCCTAGGAGTTAGCCTAGACAGAAGAGGTTCAAGTCAAAGTGACAGCGTGGACTTTGAAACTAGGTATTGTGCCTCCAACGACACACTAAGTGAGTAGGACTTAGCTCACGTTTGCAAGTGTGTATAAGGACAACAACATCTTTGGCACCGCTGCTGGGGATAAGTCATTTATCCTTGGTCAAAACGACTAATTTTTTGTTTTTTTAAAGAACTAATAATTCTTTGAACTTGCATTGGTTGTTTTTGTTTGCTTCCTTTCCAAGTGGTGAATCCATTGAACAAATCTATCAAGTATACTGCAAGGATAAATCCTTGTTGGCTGCTTGAAATTATTGGGGAAGAAGCACTCACTTATATCCAATTCTTGTTCCAAATTAATAATCTAACAATTGTTTTATTTCTTGTTTTTACTTTGTCTGATGCTCCTGTTTGTTTCATAAACTTGGTCATCTGGCAACTCCACTTTAAAAATAATTTGACAAAGTATTCTTCAAGAAGGAACTCACGGCTTTTTTTCTTCATCCTTGAACTTGAAAAGGTTTTTGGATGAAGTTAGCATGTTTCCCTTCTTGTCGGATCCTTAATAATTTTGGGTCCCAGTCCTTTTCTTTAGGCCTTTGTTTAAATGTCTAGTTAGAAATGGATGGTTTTTTTGATCCTATTGATTTTTCAGGAATTATTGGTTACCCTCATGATATATATGAAGATGTTATTGATAACATTCCTGACTTTTATGATCATGATCATGCTGGTGCTCACATCTGGGATTTCACTAAGTGTATCGAGAAATGGTGTGATCTGCCTATTTATGAGGATGTTCTAATGAAATTATTTGTCTTTACTCTTTGTGGTGACCGGGCAAATGATTGGTTTCATCACTCACCCAATAAGACAATCAAGACCTTACAGGATTTGTTGCATGCCTTCTTGAATCTATTTGGGCATGGTCAGCATGAGATTCACAATGAATTGGTTGATGGTTTTATGGAAACATGGAAGAGGAAAAATCTTCCAAATATAAAAACAATTAATTCAGACATAGAGGTTGATGCTCCATCAAATCCCATTAAGGAGTTTAAATAAATAATTCAGAACGTGCAGCTTTCCCAGGAAGAACAATGTGAAGCCATGAATGAACAATTTGTGGCCCTGGGAGATCAATTGGAGGTCATAGAAGATGACTTTACATAAACTTATGTTGACTATCCAGATCCCCATGAACTTGAGCTTGACAGTGAAAAAGATAAGGAAGTTCATGAGGACATTCCGGATAAACCCATGGATGAGTTAGTCATTCATTTGGAGGAAGTACAAGAATTTGAGTTTGAAAATATTGAGTATCTAGATAATTCAAGTCCCCACCCTCCTCCCATGGAACCAATCTCTTTGGAGGATAACTTTGAAAACCTTGAGGAAAACAATATGATGGTTCTTATGATATGTTCTTCTTCAGCTTCTCAACCAGAAGATGAGTTAATGCAGAATTATGTGGAAATGGAAGGCAACTTCGGTTTATCGATGACATATCATTATGAGCATTGGTTGGCCTCCCACCTTGACATCCATGAGCAACAAAGTATTCAGAGTTTACACGGCTTGTCATATTCCAGTGTTTGGTTGAAGGAAGGAAGGAACATGAAGTCTGGTTGGTTCTTTCGCACAAAAAGTTCCAAGTTGATAAAACTTGGGAAGGGGTCTTCTATGAGTCATCCTGGACAAGGATGTTTCAGACACTTATGGCTTCATTCCATCCGGTGCATGGACGGTTGTAACGTATCTCTAACCCTCCTCTTGTATTTCAATTTTCTATTTTTTCATTTATTATGTGATTATGTACTTAGATGTGTTTTTGTATCATAGTTTCATTTTTGGATGTCGTACAATAGATATTTCATTATGTAAATGTCATTTATAGCATTTATTTTATTCGATATATATGTATGCTCATGTTGGATATTGGTGAGCACCTGTTTGTAGATGCTGGATTCTTGTATGCTCTTCGTCCCATGTGAGAAGATCGAACACACGTCCCCATGTGGAGCCATATGTTGACCGCCTCTTCAACTAGGAGGTCAAATCCATGTGCCATGAAGTAATGCATCATCAGATTCTAGTTTGTCGAAGACAGTTTGGTTCTACTAGGCAATTTTTGCCTCCAGCACAAATTTTGTAAGCGGGATTATCACACCCTTGCGTGGGTTAATATTGTAATAAGTCTACATGGATCATGTTAGTTAATTTTCCTTAGGGTTTCTTCATTAGGAGAGTTCCTTTCGCAGAGTGTTTTTTATCCTCTAGAGGTTAATGTGGCCTAACCTGTCGGGTTAATCTCCCTTGCGTTTTTCACTCCCACCCAATAAATCCTCCAAAGTAATGAAAGGCATTCTAATGAAGTTATTCCTAGGTATATAGTGTTTAGGAATGTTTTAAATGACCATGTCAGACAGCACCCAAAATTTCATGGAATTTCGTCAAGTATAGCTAGGTTTTTTTTAAGGTTTCGAATTAATTAATTATGGGTAATTAATGTAAAACTTAGGTCTCGGGATTTGCAATGGGGGTATTTGTACTCAAAAGAAAGCTAATGAGACCCCCTTCACCCGTGGACCAAGTTTCAACTCATTCAGACAAGTTTTGCTAGGTTGTTTGTCCACTTAGGAGTTTTTCGAGAAAATGGCGGTTTTAATTGCCAAACCCAGGACATGGGAAAATGTCAATTTTTTAATAATGGACCAAATCAAGTGAAATAAGTGGAAAATAATGAAGATAGGACCCCACCTACCTATCATAACCTTCACCTACCCTTTTAAACCCACTTTTAATTATTAATTAATTGTTAAATTCATTCCCTTAAAGCTCACGTCCCCTTCCCCACGTGAGCATGTAAGAGCATGTAATGAATTTTAATTAATGTAATAACTCTTTTAAGTATGTTATGGGCCCCTCCTCATGAGGTGTTCCATTCCTCTCCCAAGTTTTACGTTGAGTTTATGATTTATTTAAAACGTGGACTCCACACTCCTTTGCTATATCCTCACGCACTTCCCCTTTGAAAACTCACGTCCTCACTCCCACGTCATTCAGAAACTCATTTTATGAATGGGGCGTGGATCCCTCCTTCCTTTCTCACATGCCCCCTTCCTCCACCAATCACATACCATTCTCAAGTGTGGCTAACACATCCTCCCACACGCTCCTCCTCACACTCATGCGTCCCTCAGTAAAAGCTCACGCTTTCCACTTTGAATCCAC
>JZKD02S1600288.1:299384-324891 GCA_000966675.3 Picea glauca
TCTAGTCTTAGTCTGTATATCTTATTTATTCTTTTGTATCTAATTGTATCTATCTTATTGTAATACTTTGTAACTTATCTTGTAACGAACATTCCCCCTAACTTAGTTGACCCCATTTCCCAATCTTAGGCACTAGTCTTAGTTTCCCTAGGAAAAGTTCTGACTCTCATACATCGATAGTTGCATCTTGCATTTGATGATTGACATCTTAGGCTAGATTCCCCCTGACCTTTTAACCAATTAAAACCAACTCCTAGAACATTAAATATTAATCTCATCTAGTAACTAGGGTCTACCCCCCTTGGCTTCCCTAGGAGTTAGCCTAGATGGAAGAGGTTCAATTCAAAGTGACAACGTGGAATTTGAACCTAGGCATTGTGCCTCCGAGGACACACTAAGTGAGTAGGACTTAGCTCACGTTTGAAAGTGTTTATAAGGATGGAAACACCATCTATTGGAGACCATCCTTCACTATCCACTTGAAAGCAAGCATGAACCATGTACATGTCCTACAGTATGTATGGAGGTTGATGAACCTGCTTCCAATTATAAAGGGTAATCAAAGGCCGATGAGATAAAGAAACCAACAAGTGATGGTGTTTCTGAAAGTTCTGCAGAGTTGGAAAAAGTGACATTTGTTTTGAATTTGATGAGTGATATTCTTCTTATTTATATACATGCAGTAGGTGTTGTACTCCAATGTGATTCAGAGAGTATCCAGGGATGTGGGCCTTGCCACCTAGGAACAGACCTCATAGGGCATAGTGGGATTTTGTATCATGTGTTTCATAGGCTTCTCCCATGCAATTTTGATACATTGAAAGAAAATTATTATCAGTGGAGAGAAAATTTGTCTGAAAAAGATTCTTGGTTTCTGGTTGTTCTATGTTGTAGATCCAGTGAAGGAAGAAAATGAGTAGTTAGTCAGATTGTGAGGGCACTGTCAGCAGATGCAAATTATGAAAAAAAAAAAATTAAAGCATGTGAGGCTTCCTAATAGGAAGCTACTTTCTTTTGTTGATCTAGTGACTTCACTTCTTTCAAAACATTTACCTGGAAACATGGAAGCACCATGATACTTTCCTGATATGGAAAAAACAATGATTGATGTTGGGATGGTTCAAGCTCTAACAAGTACACTTCAGGTGATTGACTTGGATCATCCGGAAATCCCCAAACTTGTAAATCTTATATTGAAGTCTTTGGAGGTTTGAACGAAAGCTTCTAACTTTGGACGACAATTTTATAAGACTGAAGGTAGCAATAAAAAAAATCCTCTAGCTGCAGTTGAAGGGACATAATATTAGATGACATTGCCTTATAATGGTGAAGAAGCCCAACCAGGATGTGGTCAAAATATAGAGAGGGAAGAGCAGCAGGTGACTAATTTAGCACAAAATGAAGGGCATAGTACAGAGGTTACATCTGAGTCAACAACGAGTCAAGAAGAAAATCAGAATGGGAGCATGGAACATCATGTAGCTATAGCAATGGACAGAAATGTAGAGGCTCACCCTGTAGTGGAACATGGATTGGAGTTCATGCATGCAGTTGAAGAAGCTGTCATTCTGCATGATTCAAATGTTGTTGAAATGACTATCCAATTTGGGCACAGGGCATATGATGGTACTGCTATAGAAGATGAAGAAGGTGATAGGGGTGATGATGGTGAGGATAATGTTGAAGAGGCTAATCAATATGATGATGGTGATGATGAGGATGAAGGAGAAAAAGGTGCTACTCATATGTCATTATCTGATACAGCTATGGAGAACCATGAAGATGATGTTCTCAGGGATGAATATGAGGATGAGATGATGGAGGAAATGGATGAAAATTTTCGTGAGAATTGTGTGCTTGAGGTAAGGTGGAGGGAAGGGATAGATATATTAGATCAGTTGTAGTTATTGGGGTGTCTTGGGGGTGGTAGTTTCATAGATATTTCTGCAGAACCTTTTCAGGGAGTAAATGTGGATGATTATTTTGGCCTTAATTGATTAGTTGCAGTTGATCAGCATCGCCAAAGACCTGTGATTGAGCGATCTGGATTAGATCTTGGAGGTGCTTGTCAGCATCCTCTACTTACCAGGCCTAGCCATTCTAGCAATCCAAGTGGAAGCATGTCTAGAGATGCAAATGTTGTATCATTCGGGAATTTTAATGTTGCTCACTTTTACATGTCTGAGGCTCTTATTCAACCCCCTGAACATGCAAGGGATTTTCCATTTGGTAACCTCAGGGTGGGAGGTCCACTATCTTCACTTGAGTTTCATGTTAATCCTTTGTATTTAACAAGAGGAAGAGCTTTAGGTGATGGTCGGTGGACTGACAATGGTCGAGCACAGGCAGAGGCTCAAGCTGCAGTCATGGCCCAGGCAGTAGAGGAGCAATTTATTCATCAGTTGTGTAACTTAACTGAAGTTAATGATCATCCCGGACAGGGTTTAGTTGAGAGTATAGATCATCAAGATGGAAGAATGCAAATAACTATACTTCTAGGATATTTTGACTCTCAAAGCATCTTGACAGTGAATGGTGTTAGTGAACACCAATATATAAAATCTCAAGTGACTGAAGTCAAAGCAGCAGTGACTCAGGAGACTGAAAATAATGAAGACAGAGGAGGTGGATGCCACATTAGCAGAGGAAGGTGGTGAACCGATGATAAGGAGTTCAGATTCTGGATGTCAATATGGTGTTGGAATTGTTTCTAATATAGGTCAAAGTTCTGGTGGTTTGGGAGTTGAAACTGGAAGTGAAAATAGACATCCAGAAATTGAACATAATCCAGTTGCTCTGATGTCAGCAGCACATGATTTAGTGTTGGGATGTCAAGATAGTCAGGCAACTGGTACAATGTTGGTTGAAAGTCTCCATTCTCTTGGAGTTGAGAGTAGAAGTGCAGATGGATTCCTAGTATACCATTGCATGAAGAAGTGTTATAGTTGGTAAACTCTGTTTTTCCATTGTGGACAGAAAGCACTATCACCTGTTGAAGATGTTCTTAAAAAATGCAAGAACTGTGCTTAGCAATATTGGAGAAATTCATGTTACTCACAAGGAAAATGACCCATATAAATAGTGGCAGTTGGTGCAACAAGAAGAGGAATGTGGATTGCTTTTGAAAGAATCAGTTCACTTTACAAAAGCAGATTATCCTGGTTACACCAATAGAGGAGGAGCTCCACCCAGATCCAGTCACCCTTTCCCCTTGGGAAAGTGTCGGACTTATAAATTTGTCCAAGGGTAAATATATACTTGCAACAAGCTCTCTGCATTTGATATTTTCCTTTGTAGGATTCCATTATTTCACAATTTACTTATAATTATTGCATAACTTACTTATACTCTGAAACTATCGTTTTACAGTCCATACCTTCTTTATGAGAAGAAATTAAAGGCTACACGATTGTCAAATGTTCCTTTTCAATCCTATGCAGAAAACATTAAGATGGATATTTTGAAACCTGTATTTGAAAGGCAAGTGAGGATGACAGGAAAAATGGCAATAACAGATTCAGATACTACATTTAATTGCTTGAATATGCTTGCAAATTTAGAAATCAAAAGAAGAGATGAATTTGTAAGGCAAAGGAATGACAAACTACATCAAAATGCATAAGCTTGGAGACTAGAAAAAAATATTGTTGAACAATTAAATGAAGCTTTAGTCTTGATTGAAGATGCAATTAAGAGAAAAAATGCAATCCTTAAGGAGGCTATTTCAGTGCTTGAATCTGAAAGACAGGTAAGAAAGGCTGCTGAAACAAAAAAAGAAGATTTTAAAATTTCATTAAACCAATTGAAGGACCTCTTAAATAAGGAACTCGCCAAAAAAGATGAATTAAAGAGGAAAAGAGATGAGGCCCTTCATCAGAGGGAAGAAGCTTTGAGAGAAAAAACAAATATTGCTAAACAATTAGTTGAACCATCCTCAGGAAACCTTAAAGCAACTGCATTTGAGCTTGAATATGAAAGGCAAGTGAGGAAGAGAGATGAAATGGAAAAGGTGGATTTAGAGACTTTATTTAACAACTTGAAGATGCTTGCAGGCAAAGAAATCAAGAAAAGAGATGAATTTGCAAGGAAAAAAACTGATGCCCTCCCACAACAAACAAAGGATTTTAGAGAAAAAGAAAAGATTCCAAAACAATCAGCTGAAGTTTTGAGATTGGTGAGGGGGCAGTTGAGTGGAAATACACAAGGCTTAATAAGGCTGTGTTGGAGCTTGATCTAGAAAGGCAAGTGAAAGAATCTGCTGAAGCAGCAAAAACTGATTTGGAGATGTCATTTAAACTCTTGGGGGTATTTTTAAAGAAGGAACTCAAGAAGAATAGAGAGATTGGTCATTGGACCCTTTGTCATAAGGATGCAGAGAAAACACAGTAGTTTACAAGCAATTAGAATTACAATTAGAATTGACCAAAAAGCTGACAATGGTGATCGTAAACTCCAAGACCTAGTATTCAAATTACAACAAATGGAGCCATATATCTGAAAGAAAATGGTGATGCCAGAACATGTGGGGGACTATTGAAGGGAAACCGCCTTTTGAAGTATGATGCATCTCAAAAATGTTTGAGAAATTGGTAGAATCAATTGGATCATTGAACTGTCAAGTGTATATTTCTCAAAAGTGTAATGATGAGTTGAAGTGAAGCATGTATAAAAAAACCATGTGAAGGAGCACTCATGTCTATCCTTTCTTATTCTAAGGCACCCACCAATGATGAAGATGAGGCCAAGGTATATAGTCCTCTAAGAAAAACCCATGGAATATAGGTTTTGAAGTCAATAGAGGGAGGCCCATGAGAAGCAAGGTAATGATGAGTCATTGAATCCAACATGAGGTAGAAATTAAGGTGTGGCTGACATAGAATGACAACAAAAGGTAATGGGGAAGGAAATGAGAAGTGTACTAAAGACTTTCCTTGTTGATACAATAAATGCAAGAATCACCTAGTAGTGACTGAAAGCATTCCACTAGGAATGGTCAATTATTGGGAACACATATTTTAAATGACATATCAATAAACCACTAGGATAACTAGAGGTTAATATTGGGCAACACAGAATGAGTACGACCCACATAGGTACTAATAATTTGTAACATGAATCAAGGTGGAACCAAATAGTCTCATTGGGACATAAAGTTGACTCATGTTAGTTGCTCTAAACAAGAGAATCAAAGGGATGTTACCCAGAACTAAAATGATTAATATAAAAGCACAAGGCCCTCCAAGTATTTTCAAAGGGGTTCCTAGAGAAAAAGGTATGATGTGTAGTACCAATAGGAGGATGATAATGGGTATACAAAATAAACTATAAGTCAATGGATCACTGGATAATCATGAAGAAATATTGGTATCCAAGGGCTAAGCAAAGAAACAAGAAATCAACTATGATGAAACCTTCATGCCATTAAACAATTTAAATGCTATTTGAATTGTGTTATCTCTTATATTATAGTTTGGATGAAAATTACACCCGATGGATGTAAAAATACATTCACTAACTTATATGTTCAGCAAATAGAAGATAAGTAAGCACTTCTCGGAAGCCATGGCTACACCACTTGTTTGATGAAAACGTAGAGAATCAGAATCTAGATATGCGAGTTTGCCAGTGTGGTCAAGCCTCAGTGTCGAGCCGCGAGCGAGGTCCTCCTCTGTTGGAAGGCTAACGAAATATGGTCAATAGTGCCTGGGCCAAACTTGGGAGTAACCCGTTACCTAGCAGAAGAATGTGTGGTCGAGCCTCAGTGCCGAACCGTGAGTGGGGTCCTCCTCTGTTGGAAGGCTAACAAAATATGGTCACTGGGCCGAACCTGGGAGTAGCTCGTTACCCAGCAGAAGAACGTGAAGAGTAAAACCGTAAATCTCAGGGCCCAAAGGGGAAATAAGCAGGATAAAAAGAACGTAATACCATATAATTTATACCATGTGGGAGCCTCGAGGGCCAAAATGCTCTCAGAAATCTCCATTTTCTTTGAAAATCAAGCAAAGGGACAAAGGGAAGATTGTAGCTACCCAGTGCCCATGGGCCACTGCCCATACCACAAAATCGGGGCGAAATTAAACAATAAACCTCGATTTTACCAAATGGCAGAGCGAAGAAGCTATCAAAAATTCCCATACTTCTAGAAATTTGGCTAATGGAAGCTTGTCCCTCCAAATTTGAGGGGCTAAATATAATTTTTTTTCCTCTATCTCTCCTAAAAACATGGGATAATCTTGTACATGATTTTTTCCCTAAAATAAATTATGGGCTAATGATATAAGTTTAAAAAAATCACTCTAATACAAAAAATTATCCCCAATAAAAAATTGGAGGCCCCTTAATTTTGCCCATGAGCGAAATTTCACCCTTAAAATCATCTATGATCCTAGCCTACCCTAGCCAAGCCTAGCCTAGTCTACGCTAGCCAGCGCCGCCCTACCCTACTTTAGCATAGCCTAGCCTGCTCTAGAATAATCTAGCCTAGCCTAGTCTACTCTAGCCTAGACTAGCTTAACCTAGCCTAGCCTAGTGTAGACTAGCCTAGCCTAGCCTAGCCTACTCTAGTCTACCGTATCCTAGCCTACTCTAGCCTAGCCTAACCTAGCAAAGATTAGCCTAGTCTAGCCTACTCTAGCCTAGCCTAGCCTAGCAAAGATTAGCCTAGCCTAGCCTATCGTAGACTGGACTAGCTTACTCTACCCTAGCCTATCCTAGCCTAGACTAGCCTAGCTTACCCTAGCCTAGCCTAACGTAGCCAACTCTAGCCTAACCTAGACTACTCTAGCGTCCCCTAGCCTACTCTAGCTTAACCTAGCCTAGTCTACTCTAGCCTAGCCTAGCCTAGTCTACTCTATCCTAGCCTAGCCTACTTTATCATAGCCTAGCCTATTCTACTCTAGCCTAGCCTACTCTAACCTATCCTACTCTAGCCTAGCCTAGCGTATCCTACTCTATCCTAGCCTATCCTATCCTACTCTAACCTTCATGACCCTAGCCTAGCTTATCCTACCCTAGTCTACTCTGGCCTACTCTTAACTATGCTAGCTTATAAAATCCTAACTTACTCTAGCCTAACCTAACATAGCCTACTCTTGCCTAGCCTATTCTATCTACACTAGCCTAGCCTACTTTAGCCTAGACTAGACTTGCCTACACTAGCCTAGCCTACTCTAGCCTAGTCAACTCTAGCCTAGCCTTCTCTAGCCTAACTTACTCTAGCCTACTCTAGCCTAGCCTAGCCTAACATACTCTAGCCTAGCCTAGCTACTCTAGCCTACACTAGGCTAGCTTAGACCTGCCTATCCTAACCTAGCCTGCATTGCCTAAACTAACCTACTCTAGCCTAGCTTAGCCTACTCTAACCTACCCTAKCTTATCCTTCATTAGCCTAGCCTAGCCTAGCCTAGCCTACTCTACCTAGCCTAGCCTAGCCTACTCTACCTAGCCTAGCCTACTCTAGCCTAGCCTAATCTACTCTATCCTTGCCTAGCCTAACCTAGCCTAGCCTACTCTAACCCAGCCTAATCTACTATAGGCTAGCCTATCATAGCATAGCCTAGCCTAGCCAAGCCTCTCGTAGCCTAGCCTATCCTAGCCTATCCTAGCCTAGCCTAGCCTAATCTACTCTAGCCTAGCCTAGCTTAGCCTAGCCTAGCATGGCCTATCCTATCCTAGCTCAGTAAAGCGTGGCCTAGCCTACTCTGGCCTAGCCCAGCCTACTCTAGCCTAGCCTAGCCTACTCTAGCCTAGCCTACTCTAGCTTAACTTAGCCAACCATAGGATAGCCTAGCCTAGCCCATGCTAGACTAGCCTAGCCTAATCGAGCTTAGCCTACTCTAGCCTAGCCTATTCTAGCCTAACGTAGCTTAGCCTAGCCTAGTCTGGATTATCCTAGCTTAGCCTAGCCTACTCTAGCCAAACCTATCCTAGTCTACGCTAGCCTAGCTTAGTCTACGTTAGCCTACCCTACCCTAGCATACTTTTTCCTAGCCTAGCCTACTCTAGCCTAGACTAGCCTATCCTATCCTAGCCTAGACTAGCCTAGAATACTCTAGTATACTCTAGTCTATCCTAGCCTAGCCTACTCTAGCCTAGCCTAGCCTCCAACCTACTCTAGCCTAGCCTAGTCTACGTACCCTACCCTATCTTTGAGAGCTCGAAGGATGTCCCAAATATCCCGAATCTAATCTTTGGCTTTGGGTGCTTGACTGTCCCCAAATGCTCGATCCACAAAGGTGGTGACGTCTTAACCATACAAAGCTTTGAAAGGTGTCATCCGGATTGACATGTGATAGGTGTTGTTATAGCAATGCTCACCCAAGTGCAGCCATTTGATCCATGCCTTCTATTGCCTCGATACATAATTTCTCAAATACCCCTCGAGCCATTTGTTCACAATTTCAATTTGCCCATCAGTTTGAGGGTGATAACTGGTACTGGGCATTAATTATGTCCCTACGAGTATGAAAATATCCTGCCAGAAACCCCCAATGAATCTGTTGTCTCGATCACTGACAATTGTCTTGGGCAGTCCATGCAGCCAAAATACCTCTCTGAAGAACAATTATGCTACCTGCGATGTAGAGTATTTGGACGATATGGCAAAGAAATGGGCGAATTTAGTAAACCTGTCAACCACCAGGTAGATACAATCCTTCCCTTGAACTTGAGGCAGCCCTGTAATAAAATCCATTGAAATGCTTTCCCATTTTTGTTCAGGGATGGGAAGCGGTTGGAGAAATCCTGCTAGATGGGTATGTTCCACCTTATTCTGCTGACAGATGTGACACTCCCGTACAAACTTTAGTACATCAGTCTTGAGACCCTTCCAAGCGAAAATCTTCTAAATTTGTCTATAAGTCTTCAGGTATCCTGAATGACTTGCCAAAGGAGAATTATGCGCAGCATGTAGAATTTTGTCTTTCAACTGAGATTTTGGTACTCAGTAGATCTGGTCCTTATAATATATGATGTCGTCAATAACCAACTACCTGTCATCGAAGACCTAACCATCAAGTATCTCACAAGCGAACTTGTTTTTGGAGTATTCTACCAATAAAAGTGCCTTCTATTCTATTGAAATATCCATGAGAGAGAGAGAGAGTGGGTATCCTGGATAGGGCGTCAACAACCACATTATTTTTTCCTTTCACATACTCAATTTCAAAATCGTAGGCTTGGATTTTACTGATCCATTTTTTTTTCCACTCGCTCAGCTCCTTTTGCTCCATGAGAAACTTCAAGCTATTATGATCAGTCTTTACCTTGAACCTCTTTCCCACCAAGTATTGTCAGAATTTGGTCAAAGCATGCATTATGGCCAACATCTCTTTGTCATATATGGAGTAATGTCGCTCATACTCTTGGAGTTTATGACTCTCAAACGCGATTGGGTGACCTCTTTGCATCAATACGGCTCCTATCCAAATTTTTGAAGCATCACACTCCAAGACAAAGGACTGAGTGAAATCAAAAGTGCTAAAACAGGGCATGAACTCATCACCTACTTGATTTTATCGAATCTCTCCTAGGCCTCCCCTATCCAAACCAAAGCCCCCTTTTTGGTGAGATCGGCCAGTGGCATTGTCAACTGTGAGAATCCTTTAACAAATTTCTTGTAGTAAGTGCATATACTAAGGAAACTCTTTAGTTCTATCACATTCCTGGGAGTTGGCCACTCAATGATTGCCCTGATCTTTTCTTGGTGCACCTGTACCCCATTCGCCCAATCATGTGCCCCAAGTAGAGCATCTTTTTCATACCAAACTCGCACCTGGATTCCTTTGCATACATTTGCTGACTCTCTATAATCCCAAGTACTTCATCAAGATGTCACAGATAGTCTTCCCATGTTTTGTTGTATGAGAGGATTTCATCAAAGAAGACCAATAAGAATTTCCTCAACTGCTTATTGAACACATGATTCATGCACAACTAGAAAGTGGCAGGGGCATTAGTTAGCTAGAATGGCATGGCCAGAAACTCATAATTCCCATAGTGGCATCGAAAGGCTGTCTTTGGTACATCCTTCTCTCGTACCTTAATCTGATGGTACTCTGATCGAAGATCAATCTTTGAGAAAAAATTATCTCCCCTGAGCTCATCCTTTAATTCATCGTGTTATCTCGTCAAATGACATTGAAAATTTTGAGGCATTTTTGTTCGTTCATGCTTAAATTGTCATTTTCCTTAGCCATTTGTCATTGTCCATATCTTCAAATTCTCCCTTACATCTTCACTAATCATGTTTGCTCCAGACTCTTTTGATTCTGTCTACGACCTGCATTCCAAAAATACAATCAATGTTACCTAGCTTATAACCCTAGCTTTTATGGTTTTATTATTTTCAAACAAAGATATATATTTTTGTTGTAAATTTATCCAAAGAAAAGCTAGAGGTGTGTGCTCAAGTGTCAAACCTTGGTCCTAAGTCATCACACTACATATTAAGTCTAGTGTGTAGACCAAAGTCCATATGGTCTATATACTCTCGAGTCTTATGGCTTTCTAATAGAATATTGAATGCCACAAATCAAGCTATAGGCTAAAGCCATATCCTAAATCACAACACATATACCTTTGCCACAAGACAACACATATGCCAAGTTATGAGTCATAGCTATATGTTCTATTCTTATGCTATTATGTTAGCCACGAGTCATAGCCAAACTACGAGTCATACTATATAATCCACCGGCCCAACTCTAATCTTAAGTCTACAATTTCAAGCCACGATTCAGAGACAACCATCCATCATAAGCCTAGAACATCAAGTCATTTGTTATGTCATAAATTCCAGTCCACATGTCAATTCAAAAATCGACACAAAAAGCCCAGCGCTAAGTCAAACCACAAGTCAAAACTAAAACCTAACGCAGGTGTCCTCGGCGTGGTGCAAATATCTGCATTTTTGGAACATTTGACAGGTTGAAGGCATTGGGCCACATGGAAGAAGGGCCACGACATGTAAATGAAAGAATTTCATCATGAGGATCATGTACAAATTGACAGAGAAGTTTTCTGCAAACATTTGGCAAATAATAAAACACAGAAAAGAATGCCAGGTTCCCGATTTGTAGGATGGGAAGCTTTATATCTGAGATCTATCTCTTGAAAAATTGATTACAAGGAACTAGCTTTTCAATGTATATATGCAGATGCCACATGATTTTGCAGAGGTTCTATACCTTTTTCTCTTGATTATCAAAAGGATGCAAAGCCAAAGAAATTAGCGTTCTCTTCATCTCTGGGCATTACCTTGGGTGTTTTCTCCATTTGCGGTACAACAATGATACTATGTGGGTTTGCTGCTACTTTTCCTGGATCCAATATTCACACACCTAATCGGATGCTTACCAAGTTTTTTGCCATGCCCATAGAGCCGAGTTTAGTGATGCCTTTCGTGGTGAAGTCATTTCTGGCAGGGCTCATTTTTCTTTGATTTCAGATGCACTGAAGATAGTCATAACTAGTCAAGCTTCTCGTGATGTTCTCCTTGGAATTTGGCATGTGCTGCTTGGCTGGTTGTTTCCAGCTGCGAATCTTCAAGTCAAAGACATATCATGCTCCCGTGACTAAGCATTTGAATTAGGCAAAAGATTTAGCAAGTGAACCTCTGTTGATATTTTTGTACTTATTGTGCAAACATGACAGTGAGAAAAGGGAAGTTGAGACAATTGTGGGCATGTTATAATCACCAGTTAAAACTTGGAACTGTGTTGCTACAGAGTTGGTCTGAAAACTGATAGTCAATCCAGATAATAAAACATATGTTCTTTCTTTTTTACCTCAGGTTGATTCGGTTAAACTAATGCATCAGTTGGAGATTTGGACCCTCTAGATTTGGTTTTCCAATGGCTGATTATATTGTTCATCTCTTCATACATGGCATGTTTATAAGTGTTTGATTAATCTTCTGAAATTTTCTGGAGAAGATACATAGGCAGCAGTTGTAGCTTCCCTTTAACATCTTCCAGAGGTTACTATAGACTACTAATTAAGATGTCAATGCTCTCTCAGATGGGCTAAAAGCCTACGAGACTTCTTACACAGCAAAATCTCTAAGTGTCTGTAGAAAATCTTATGGAGGGCATGGCTATGCTGCTGTGAACAGATTTGGAGATTTATATAATGACCAAGATATCTTCCAGACTTTTTGAAATTGACAATATTGTTCTGCTGCAGTAGGTTACTAGAATCAAGAATCAAGTTTTTTCATTTTTGAAATTTCGGTGGCTTAGGAGGGCTTTCATATCTGTCCTTAGCCACCGAAAGCTTTGCTTTCGGTGGCTTACAAGTTAGAATTTCGGCTCTCTAGCCACCGAAACTGCAGAGAAGTGCAGAATGGAACTCTTTTTGCACAGATCCAAGTTTTATCATTCTACAAGGCACGAGGATGATTTATAAGTGAAGGTTATAATTAAGAGGATTTGTTTCAATGTGTTGTTCCAGTTTTTGAGGTGTCAGCAATGTGAAAGAGATGAAGTTTGTTGCCTATTCGTGGCAAAGAATGACCTGTCTGCCCAGGTGGCATTTTTGACTTTATCTATCAGCCTTTGAAGACCTGTTTCCTTGTCAGATGTTGAAGTGTGTCAAAGATTGTTGCAGTTGTCAAAGACATGAAGACTATCCAGATTAAGGTTGACCACATAAATAGGATCTTTCCCTATTTTCATGATTTTGTTTTGACTTTCCATATTTAGCATATTTGATCCAGTTTTCTTGGATCTAGAAATCTTTTGTAAAGGCTATAAAGCCAGTAACTTCAGATGAAGTGGGGAGGAGGGGAAATTCATTCCTTGAGGCTGAAGGTTCGATTTTGGATTCACTATGCTGCTACTGTAATAGAGACTTATTCTTAAATATATTCAGGCCTATAAGCTTCTTTCATTGACGTGATCAGATCTCTTCTTCTTATCTATTTATACTTATGAGTGAATGTTATTCTCTGTCTATGCTTATATGATCCTCAGGTGATTGTCATCTCACTATTTGATTGCTAAGCAAAGAATCATAAGTGGTTGTCCTAGTTTTTGGACCCATCATACTTATTTTTTTATATATGTGTGATCTGGTTAGGTGATTATCTTCTGTTCTATTTGATAAACAACTTGTTTGATTTCATCTCTTGAGAGCCTTATATTGTTTGAATATCACTAGACAGTCTGCAATAAAATGGTCCAGTTAGTAGATATTCATCTTGATCCAACCCCATACCCATCATTGAGTTAATCATTAAGAGAATTAGTTAAGTTATCAGGCATCTTCGAGATCAACCTAGAAGAGTTTCTTGGAGTGATAACAAATTGGCGTCATTGCCGGGGAGAGGAGATTGAAGCTCATCTTCCCTGGGAGACGATATAGATCCATCTTTGATGATAGACAAAGCCTCGACATCATTTGGTTGAAATCATCTATCTGGCGACTCCATGAAGGACGAATTCAGTGGCGACTCCATTGTTCAGAAATCTGTTGGTGACTCCACTAGTATGATATGAACAAGATCTTTGCTAAGAGGTATGTGTTCTGTGATCTTTCAAAAATTGTTGGTTTCCCTAATCCAGTGCCTAGTAGAGATGAATGGGAAAATATCCTTCCCAGATTTCAAGGTGAAGATTGGGAAGTACTAATGGAACATTTGTTGGACTTTCATGATTTCATTCATCGGTTGCAAGTTGTGAATGAAGATGTTCAGATCCAGCTCTTCAGTTTTTCATTAGAGGGGATTGCTCTTGATTGGTACCAGTCTCTTCCTATTGCCAGTATCATCTCTTTGGCAGATTTTCATGCTGCCTTTCATTTGTTCAACAAAGGAATAGTTTCAACTGACCTTCTATTTCCTGAATGTTGTCATGAATTCAATTTATTGACTAAAGATTCAGATAATCATGAAGAGTATGTTGTTTTTGGGAATACCTCTCATTGTGAACAAGACATTGATGATCTTCACAATGTTAGCCATAGTATAGATGCTTTTGACATTGTACCAAATGCATCTATTGTCTTAGGCTGTCAGGAAGATCAAATTGTCCCCTTTGAAGACTTGAAAGATGATGAGCAGATTGGCAGATCAGCAGGTGAAAGTATTGGATCTGCAGTAGATGTTGAGGGCAGCCCACATCTTCCAGATTTGCAAATCAAGGGAAGTTGCCTTAACCATAAGGAACAAGGTGAAATTTTTCCGGATCTTTTTCAAGATTTTATTGATGATCCTACTATTCAAGAAGCTTCCTCTCTGTCATTAGGATCTTACCTTGATACTCCTATATTCGACCCATACAGTGATGAGGAAGAAGATGTTAAGGTTTGTGAAGACTTATTGTTTGCTCAAATTTCATCTAGTTCTTCTTTTCAGCAGAGAGATGATAAAAAATGTGTGCATACTGTGATTGATGCTTGTCATGAATCTGCTGTTAAAAAGTTCAATGAAGATCTTTTTAGTCTTGATATATCCTGCAAAGATATTTTTGGAGAGGAAATTGTTTTTGCTTTGATAAGATAGCATATCATCATGATGAATTCAAATTATAGAAATATGTTGAAGGGGAGAAGAAAGTTTCAGATCAGCGGTTCAGTTTGCAATTTTCTTCGACAAAGGTTGAGCAGTCTACTTTCATCATTGAGATCAATGAAAGCAATCAACAACTGCAATACAGTCAGTTGGAACAACAGCTTGAAGAGGTATTCCTTTATGGTTTTAAGGACCCTTTTGCAAACTATTTGGAAACTATGAATAGCATACATGTTATGGTATTTTTGTCAGATGAAATTTGTCTTTATCATCTGTTCAAACCTCTTTTCGGTATGATATGGATTAAATTATTTTTGGGGTTAAGATCAAAAACAGTTTTAGTAAATCAGTTTCTGAAATGGCTTCATTGGAAGCATGATTTTACTTGATTAAGCATCAATACAATTTTTAGAGTAGGAGTAGGTAGAGAGAACAATCTCACCCTATCAACAAGTATATCCTTTCGGTTGTTTCCAGTTTTCTTCAATAAGCAGAGTTGGCTACAGGCAAGCTACATGCAGATTACAGGTTTGCAGGGGATCAATTGTAAAGGCCAAATGACTCCATAGCCCAATGGTTAAGGCGACTGGAACTACTAGGTTGCTGGAGCCTCACAGGGAGGTCTCCATCCCAGTTGGAGCCAATGTTATCTCCTCAAATGACATTGAAAATTTTGAGGCATTTTTGTTCGTTCATGCTTAAATTGTCATTGTCCATATCTTCAAATTCCCCATTATGTCTTCACTGATCATGTTTTCTCCAGACTCTTATGATTCTGTCTACGACCTGCATTCCAAAAATACAATCAATGTTACCTAGCTTATAACCCTATCTTTCATGGTTTTATTATTTTCAAACAAAGATATATATTTTTGTTGTAAATTTATCCAAAGAAAAGCTAGAGGTGTGTGCTCAAGTGTCAAACCTTGGTCCTAAGTCATCACACTACATATTAAGTCTAGTGTGTAGACCAAAGTCCATATGGTCTATATACTCTCGAGTCTTATGGATTTCTAATAGAATATTGAATGCCATAAATCAAGCTATAGGCTAAAGCCATATCCTAAATCACAACGCATATACCTTTGCCACAAGACGACACATATTCCAAGTTATGAGTCACAACTATATGTTCTATTCTTATGCTATTATGTTAGCCACGAGTCATAGCCAAACTACGAGTCATACTATATAATCCACCGACCCAACTCTAATCTTAAGTCTACAATTTCAAGCCACGATTCAGAGACAACCATCCATCATAAGCCTAGCACATCAATTCATTTGTTATGTCATAAATTCCAGTCCACATGTCAATTCAAAAATCGACAGAAAAATCCCAGCACTGAGTCAAACCACAAGTCAAAACTAAAACCTAACGCAAGTGTCCTCGGTGTGGTGCAAATCTCTGCGTTTTTGGAATGTTTGACAGGTTGAAGGCATTGGGCCACATGGAAGAAGGGCCACGACATGTAAATGAAAGCATTGCATCATGAGGATCATGTACAAATTGACAGAGAAGTTTTTTGCAAACATTTGGCAAATAATAAATCACAGAACAGAATGCCAGGTGCCCGATTTGTAGGATGGGAAGCTTAATATCTGAGATCTATCTCTTGAAAAATTGATTCCAAGGAACTAGCTTTTCAATGTATATATGCATATGCCACATGATTTTGCAGAGGTTCTAGACCCTTTTCTCTTGATTATCAAAAGGATGCAGAGCCAAAGCAATTAGCTCTCTCTTCATCTCTGGGCATTACCTTGGGTGTTTTCTCCATTTGCGGTACAACAGTGATACTATGTGGGTTAGCTGCTACTTTTCCTAGGTCCAATATTCACACACCTAATCGGATGATTACCAACTTTGTTTTCATGCCCATAGAGTTGAGCTTAGTGATGCCTTTCGTGGTGAAGTCATTTCTGGCAGGGCTCATTTTTCTTTGATTTCAGATGCACTGAAGACAGTCATAACTAGTCAAGCTTCTCGTGATGTTCTCCTTGGAATTCGGCATGTGCTGCTTGGTTGGTTGTTTCTAGCTGCGAATCTTCAATTCAAAGACATATCATTCTCCCACGACTAAACATTTGAATTAGGTAAAATATTTAGCAAGTGAACCTATGTTGATATTTTTGTACTTATTGTGAAAACATGACAGTGAGAAAAGGGCAGTTGAGACAATTGTGGGCATGTTATAATCACCAGTTAAAACTTGGAACTGTGTTGCTGCAGAGTTGGTCTGAAAACTGATAGTCAATCCAGATAATAAACCATATGTGCTTTCTTTTGCACCTCAGGTTGATTCAGTTAAACTAATGCATCAGTTGGAGATTTGGGCCCTCTAGATTTGGTTTTCCAATGGCTGATTATATGGTTCATCTCTTTATACATGGCATGTTTATAAGTGTTTAATTAATCTACTGAACTTTTTTGGAGAAGATACATAGGCAGCAGCTGTAGTTTCCCTTTACCATCTTCCAGAGGTTACTATAGACTGTTGATTAAGATGTCCATGCTCTCTCTGCTGGGCTAAAAGACTACAAGACTTCTTACACAGCAAAATCTCTAAGTGTCTGCAGAAAAGCTTATGGAGGGCATGGCTATGCTGTTGTGAACAGATTTGGAGATTTATATAATGACCAAGATATCTTTCAGACTTTTTGAAAGGGACAATATTGTTCTGCTGCAGTAGGTTACTAGAATCAAGAATCAATTTTTTGCAGTTTTGAAACAGATTTCACAAATCTGTAATTTCGGTGGCTTAGGAGGGCTTTCTTATCTGTCCTTAGCAATCAAAATATTTGCTTTTGGTGGCTTACAAGTTAGAATTTTGGCTCTCTAGCCACCGAAACTACAGAGAAGTGCAGAATGGAACTCTTTTTGCACAGATCCAAGTTTTATCATTCTACAGGGCACGAGGATGATTTATAAGTGAAGGTTATAATTAAGAGGATTTGTTTCAATGTGTTGTTCCAGTTTTTGAGGTGCCAACAATGTGAAAGAGATGAAGTTTTTTGCCTATTCGTGGAAAAGAATGACCTGTCTGCCCAGGTGGCATTTTTTACCTTATCTATCAGCCTTTGAAGATTTGTTGCCTTGTCAGATGTTGAAGTGTGTCAAAGATTGTTGCAGCTGTCGAAGACATGAAGATTATCCAGATTAAGGTTGACCACATAAATAGGATCTTTCCCTATTTTCATGATTTTGTTTTGACTTTCCATATTTATCATATTTGATCCAGTTTTCTTGGATCTAGAAATATTTTGTAAAGGCTATAAAGCCAACAACTTCAGATGAAGTGGGGAGGAGGGGAAATTCATTCCTTGAGGCTGAAGGTTCGATTTTGGATTTGTTATCCCCGATTTCTAGGGATAACTAGGAGATCATATCTCGAGGCCCACAGATCCTAGACATGGAGTACCGAGAGAAGGATTGACCTGAGCATGGCCCTAGAGGGCCCATATTTCTTCTCTTTCATCAGACTCATCTTATCAGCAGCAGAAACATCCATCACCATCGGCCTGGTCTTGTATCAGAGAAGGCTCTTGATCCATGAGGTAATTGGTCCAGGTATCATGGTATGTGTCGCTTTTTATCATTATAACCTTTAGATATATGCATTTTACTCCTTTTATTTCTGACAACTGCTTGGATCTTACATTGACCCACTTGACCATGGTTGGGGGGATTGACAAGGTGTCCTAGCAAGCTTGTACCCATAGGTTTTGGTTTTCCATTGGAGGGATTTCGTAAAATCCATCGTCCACTCCCGTCATATCATCACTTTTACATCTTATCTCCCACTCATCTTTCCCATTCCCTAGTCCAGGCATTAAGATGATCTGTTTGTGGGGTTGCACCTTATCTTGTGGGAAGAAGGGGATAAAGGCCCAGAAGGTAAAAGTAGCTGGTAAAAGATAAAAGCCATAAAAAATGAAACCCAGAGATGCCTCACCCAAGGATCCCCGAGAAGGAAATAAAAAGCCTCTCAGCAAGAAACAAGAGGGACCCAAAGAAAAATAACAAAACAAGACCTAGCCAAGAGGATAGGGGGTCTCATCATGAGCCAGCCTATTATGTTCATGGGTACCTAGCAGTATGACATTGCCATTATCTGGTTACCACGCCAGGGCAGTGACCTTTGGTTGCATGGCCAAGGGAAAGGGGGTCTCATCACGAGCTAGCCTTATCATCTCTGTGAGAGTGCTTGTGGGTAACACTGTCAGCTCTAGTCACCATGCCAAGGCAGTGTCCTCTAGTTAGACCTTGAAATAAAAAATAAAAGCAATAAAGAAAATAAAGAATAAAGGCAATAAAGGGCTTGGAAAGAATTGCATCCATGATGGGTACAGCTCGCCTTCTATAAAGGCACCCACAGGTAATATCATGCATCCCTGTCTTTCACTCTACCCATATGTCTGGACATCCCCTTGACCACCTCACCTCATTTCACATGGCTTGGATGGTACCCTCCGGAGACTTTCCTTTTCTTATGGATCCTGGCCCAACAGGGTGTTTTGTCTTCTTCCTCAGCTTTGTATTGTAGGTCATTGTAATGTCTTTGAGCTATTGATTGATATATCAAGGGTTTTATGCATGTATTTGATAAAATTAATGATGAAACATGATTGACATTGCTATGATCCCTGTGACTAATGAGCCCATGGAGGGCGAAGTTTTTGATGTGCAGAACCATGCCCGATGGACAGGTACTAGTTGGATCGGTACACATGGAGAGATGATTAGCTCAGACCTCCATGGGGCTGAAGATCCCATCAGATGGTTGCTGGGACCCCATCAGGGGAAGAGATAGGACAGTGATTAGTTGAGCTCTTGCACATGAGAATAAGAAGGACATTCCATCCAGGACACATTGGTTGATCCCACTCCAGGGGGTTGACCCTTCTCAGATGGAGCGTTTCCCTTTGATGACCAGGATGTCACCTAGGAGGCCTTGACATCACCTTGAGCATTTGGCAGTTGGACAGGATGGTTGGCATGTGTGGCATCTTGGAGGAGCCCAGAAAGGGGCTAACGTTTGACTTCTGGATGCTGGACTAGCCCCAAAGGGGCCTAACATCTCCCTCAAAGGGGGTTGAAGTCTCACTTTTTGCTCATTTTGGTCTTTTACTTAGTATTTAATGGAAAAACAACATGATTTTGGTTTGTAGCCTTGTCATCTATTTTTGATGACCTAATTTTAATTATAGGTCATGATACACTATATATTAAGGATGTTTTCCCTCAATTGAACATAACACACAACTCACTCTCTTGTGAGGTCTGATTTTTGCGCCCTTGTTGGGTATTTGGTCTTTTAAAGTGAGGCACACTTGTTGATGGAAGGATTTTCTTGGCATATTTGGCATTTCTCTTGAAGGAAGGTTTACAACTAGGGTTTGCACATGCTTTTTCATCATGATATGTAAGTGTTTTCTTGCAAAAATTCTTAATTGAATGGTTTTAGGTTTATGTTCTTGCATTTACTTATAAATTTTCTGATTTAAAACCCTAGGTAACAAGCACACAAGTAGGTCCTTGTTTCATGTCCCCTAAGAGAGAAATATTCAACCATTGAAGAAGGAAGAAAGAGCCTAGCCTTTGCTACACTCTTCTCACTTCTTCCCTTAAGCTAGCTTTGATTTTTAAAGGTTAAGAAGGAGGTGATGTCTTAGGCCTAGGTTATCTACACCCAGGGCCGTCCATCTTCTAGGGTTTTAGTGATAGAGCCTTGCCATTGCAACACTCTCCCTCACCTGATCCTCTTGTTTTAACTCTTCTCATATGCTAGTTGTTTTTCCAAGTTTGACCTAAAGGAGGAAAGAGCACAAGGCCTTGCTTAAGAAACACCTGAGTGAGCCTGTTTCCCCTAGGGTTTTGATTCTAGGACCCTGCCATTGCAGCACTCTAGAACCCTTCCCTCTTTTCTTTATCCTACTATTCCTTCAACCTTGCGTCCTCTCCTTAAATGACTCCATCTACCCTTAGGCACTGATATTAGACACACAACGTTGAAGTGATAGTGCTCAAACCAACTCTCAAATATTTAAATTTTGAAACCCTAACTAACTAGCTAACCCTAACTAGGTTGACGTCATACTTGGTTATTCCATCTTGACACAACACCTTTTAATGATAAGAAAATAGATGATGGTTGAAAGCATTCATTGAGTAAAAGGTTGATTAGATACATTGTTAATTACATCATCTCAATAGTTATTGATGAATTGATACTTTTACATTGCTATATTAACAAAATGTTGATCTCATTAATATCTGTTGTTTTCACATTGCTTATATATTAATGTCAGATAGTTACATGAAGTACTAACCCACTAAATTATAGCCTGCATATGTCATTCTCTATTGTCTTGTTCCAGTCAAGTGTTCTCATTTGGGCATACACTTCTTTATTGGCTTATTAGCCGAACTATCTGACCTTGGTGGTAATTTGTGAGGAGGAACTTATACTTTAAACTTTATACCTTTGCCTCTTCAAAACCCCAGGTTATCGAGGACGTCTCCCTTGGGCTAACCTCCTTGAATAGAAAGAACCTCCCCATTGTGGTGACATTGGGTGGGGAAGGCTCATGTTACGCCAGTTTGGCCTTTACTCTCTAGTCATTTGACCTAGCTACAAATTGTGCGATAACAGGATTCACTATGTTGCTACTGTAATAGAGACTTATTCTTAAATATATCCAGGCCTATAAGCTTCGTTCATTGATGTGATCAGATCTCTTCTTTCTTATCTGTCTATACTTATGAGTGAATGTTATTCTTTGTCTATGCTTGTATGATCCTCAGGTGACTGTCATCTCATTATTTGATTGCTAAGGAAAGAATCATAAGTGGTTATCCTAGTTTCTGGACCCATCATACTTATTGTTTGATATATGTGCGATCTGGTTAGGTGATTAGCTTCTGTTCTATTTGATAAACAAATAGTCTGATTTCATCTCTTGAGAGCCTTATACTGTTTGAATATCACTAGATAGTCTTCAATAAAACGGTCCAGTTAGTAGATATTCATCTTGATCCAACCCCATACCCATCATTGAGTTAATCATTAAGAGAATCAGTTAATTTACCAGGCATCTTCGAGCTCAACCTAGAAGAGTTTCCTGGAGTGATAACACATCAATCCTGGGTATGGGGTACCGATTTTTTATCGTTTTCTTGTTTAGAGCCCTATATTCAATACACATTCATAGAGTACCATCCTTCTTCTTGACTAAAACAATGGAAGAGGCAAACGGGATGGAACTAGGGCGGATGTGACCAATTTTCAACAATTCTTTGATGGTTTTTTCAATCTCATCCTTGTAAACTTTAGGTTTTCGATAGCAGTTTGTGATAACTACTTGGACCCCCTCTTTGAACTCTATGATATGATCAAAACCTATATCAGGTGGAATGCCAAGAGGAATGTCACTAAATACCTTATGTTGTTTGCAGAGTAATACCTGTAAGTCCTTGGGAAGCTGTTGTAGACGGTCTGGTGGTTCTCTGTCAAAAATAAAACACTCTACAACCCACTCTATATCACCATGCCTCATGACTTCCTCCATGTTGTGCGATGACACAATCTTCAATGGGTACTGGTGCATGGCTCATATGACCACTTTCTTGTCATTTGGGCTTGTGAATTCCATCTCCACGGTCCTCTGATCAGTAGTGTATCTCCCACTAGAGTAAATCCATTGAACACCCAACACTACATTGGTGTCTGGTACGTCCACCATGAAGAAATCATCTGTCATTTAGTAGTTTCACATGGTTATTGTCAACTTGGAAATCCACCTGGTGCAACTCATCTGGTGGCCTCCTGGTATGACTACTGTGAACTCATCGAATTCCTCTCCTCTTGACCATGTTAGTGTCAATGAAGTTATGGGATGCTCCCCCATCAATCAAGACTGTCACCTTGTGCCCTTGTACGACACCTGTGGCCCTGAAGGTATGATATAGGAATAATGAGCTAGAGCACAGGGCAGGAAAGATGGAGATTCCCTACTTTGATGGATCTTCCAGGATCACTACGAAAGCTTGGGTGTAGAAGTTAGATGCCTATTTGTAGCTTAACCCCATGAGGGAATTGGATGCCATCAAGTTTTCCACCATTTACTTGGAAGGAAAATCTCATGATTGGTGGTATCATGGTATGACTACCTTCGGTCATAATCAGATTACTACTTACACAGAGTTCACTTAGAGACTTATTGACAGGTTTGATCAAGGAGATCTAGAGTTACATTTCAGGGAACTCACACAACTCAAGAAAACTGGATCACTAGAGGTCTATATAGAGGAGTTTCAGAGGATGGTCGTAATGGTGCCAGATGTGTCTCAGGATAGATTATTGATGCTCTATACTGAGGGTTTGATGGAACCACTACGTGGTTGGGTTAAGGATTTAAATCCTTACAACCTATAGGAGGCCATATGGAAGACTAGAGATTTGATGGGTTCTACAGAAAAAACCAAATTTACTCCTAGACCACCTATCAACCAAGGGGGAAGAGATCAAAAGGGAATGAATGAAGGAAAAGGAAGGATGGACGAGAAAACTAGAAGGGAATTGAGGAGGAAGCTACTTTTCTTCACATGTAAGGAACCTTGGGAGCCAGGGCACAAATGCATGTGTAAATGCAAGGCACATTACATTGAGGTGATTTCTGATGATGAGGATGAAGAAAATTTTGGCCACCTTCAGAACATGGAAGCAAATCCACCTAGAATAGACCCTACAATGGATGAAGAAGGTGAAGAAGCAGATTTCAGCCTTACAAGAGACAAGAATATCACAATAGCTTCCATCAGTGGGGTCCCTAAGTTCAATACCTTCAGGATGAGGGGAGTGCTTCAAGGACAGAAGGTTTCGATGCTCATAGATGGGGGAGCTTCACATAACTTCATTGATTCAACCTTGTTGAAAATAAGACATATACCTATAGTAAGTTTGAGGGTTTTCGTGTGGAGGTAGCAGGGGGTCGCAATATGCCATGTGACAGGCATATTCCAGGGATGAAACTTACATTGGGGAGACATGAATTAGCATAATATTTCTATGTGATGGATCTACCAGATACCAATATTATCTTGGGATTTCAGTGGCTTAGTACCTTGGGACCAGTTATCCAAAAAATGGGGATAACATCTGTGGGCCTTGCTCCATGAGGTACAAGTCAGTATTATGGTGAGCATCATTTCAATACCTAATCCATTTGATTATGTTGTATCTTACATTGCTCTAGATTTCATGATATGTGGTTGGACATTATGCCTTTTTCCCTGCTTCACCTTGGTGGTTGACATTGTTCCCTAATAAGTGGTCTTCTTTGGGAATGGGTTTTCTATTGGGAGATCCCTTAATGAGCCATCATACTGTTCCTGACCATACTTACCATTTTTCATCACTATTCCCCTTCATTTCCTTATATCTTGGGATTTTGGGGTGTATTGACCCAAGAAGGGGTTGTCCCTCATTCTATGGGAAGAAGGGGCTAAAGGCCCATAGGGGTTGGTGTTGGGTAAAAGATAAAAGTCATATATGAACCTTCCAGATGCTTTGCCCATGGATCACCCAAGTTATCTTTGAATGAAAGGGGACCCATAATATAAAAAAGAAATGCCTGAAAGGTAGATTGAAGGATAGGAGGTCTCATCACGAGCCGACCTATCACGTCCATGGATATCTATGTTAAAATAATGTAACTGCAAAGTGTATTCTTATTATTATTTGATATATTATTCATTGGATCAATCCCCATTGAGGATTGATCATGTCGGTTATTATAAAGGACCAAATCCCCTTTTGCAGATTGGTCAAAAGATAATTGTAATAGGAAAAATAAGAAGTCATCCCCAGAAGATATTAAAGAGGCCCCAGAATAGATTAAAAGTGGTTATAACCACCCAATGTGAGAAGTTGGCCCTGCTAGTGAAGAGACACTTCACACGTGCCAGTCTTGTATAAGTAAGGAGGCTAGCGCCTCACTTAGACACCTCTTACTTGCTCATTTGAGAGACAAGTTTCGGAATTGCAGTTAGAGAAGAAGGAGAGAGAGAGTGGCGCATCTTTGGGAGAGGATATTCAGTTTTAGTTTGAGTTATCTCTTGGCATTGTATTGGCTATCTATAATAAGGAAGTTTTGTTGGGTTTTCTTCCCCTAGAGGGTTTCCCAGAATAAATGTTGTGTCTCTTGTGATTGTGTATTTCTCAGTGATCTTGTATTATGCTATTGTTATCTATTGAAATGAAAAGAACTATAATAATGGATTAAATAGTAACATGCTATCAGAGCCAAGTTGAAGAGAGCATCTTTCAGAAGAGTGAAAAACGTCATTGTTGTTGTACATGCAAATTAACGCTTTTTAAAGGTGAAGCTTTTCAGCGCTAAAACCTTCTAGAAAAGTTTTCATTTTTCTGTCATTTCTCATCTTATATGTTTGTTGTTTTTTTGTAGCAAAACAGATCCAAGAGGAGTTCATGCTCATTTTGGGTGGATTTCAAGGTTTCTAGGGACCCTGGGGGGTTTTAACTTCATTTTTTTTGAGGTTGTATTTTCCCCTCAGGGAGTTGGGTGTCATGGTTAGTTTTCTTTGCGTAGAGTTGTGCATGTTCTAATATAACAATCAATCACACAAATAAGTCAATATCAAACACACTATCAAACACTCTAACCTGATGCGTGTTAAATCAATGCTTAGATCTTCATGCAATCCGACTTAATAAAATCCTCGATCTACACTGCATACGACTCCATTTAAGGCACTGGTTAAAACTTAACATCTATCTTTGTCTTATGCGAGCAATTTTATTCATTTAGTAATCTATCTTTCATATGAGCAAGTACCCTTTTTTAGTATGATGATGATAAAATGCTAAAATGTTAATTGATCAAGTTTTATTTCAAATAAATAAACTCCTAGAATAAGTGTCTTTTTCTTTCTTAGATTTTAAAAGCCTTAGATTCTTTTTATAGGGACTACCC
>JZKD02S1600288.1:330414-340954 GCA_000966675.3 Picea glauca
GGGTTTGGACTTCATCGGGAAGTTTAAGGATAATTCAAGTAATGGGTATTCATGGGTTATCACAGCTACAGATTACTTTACAAAGTGGGTTGAAGCCATTCCTACAAAATCAACATCTAATAAGGTGGTGATGGATTTCCTTGAAGACAGAATTATAACCAGATTCGGGGTCCCATCAAAGATAGTGACAGATAATGCCAAGGCCTTTTGTTCAGCAGAAATGTCATCTTTTTGTTTCAAGTATGGTATTATCTTATTACATGCTTCAGATTACTATCCCTAAGGAAATGGTCAAGCAGAATCAAGTAACAAAAACTTAATGACCATAGTTAAGAAAATAGTGGGAGAAAATAAGAAATCTTGGGATAGTAAAATTAAAAATGCATTATGGGCAGACAGAATAACAAAGAAAGCAGCAACGGGAAAGAGTCCTTTTGAGTTAGTGTATGGATTGGAAGCTAGGTTTCCAATGCACCTTAGCCTTCCTACTTATGGGTCAATTGAGGATTCTTCCACAGGACAGGATGCAGTTCAGAACAGGGTCAATCAGGTCATTGAGTTAGATGAAATCAGACAAAGGGCTTATGATCAAAATTGCAAGAATCAGAGTAAAGTTAAGAAAGATTTTGATATGTCAGCTAGGCAGAGGGACTTCATGATTGGGGATACATTTTTTCTTTGGGATAAAGGCAGAGAGAAACTAGGGAAACATGGGAAGTTTGACATCTTATGGTTAGGTCCATATTTGATCAGAGAGATAGCAGGGCCTAATTCTTTTCATCTCAGCCATTTGGATGGTGAGCCCATCAATATTCCAAGGAATGGGCAACAACTCAAGCTCTTTTTCAGATGATGAGCAACTTGGTGTCCAAAGGGACACCCTTTGTAACGTATCTCTAACCCTACTCCTTGTATTTTCAATTTTGTATTATTTCATTTATAATGTGGATATGTACTTAGAATTTTTTCTTGTATCATAGTTTCATGTTGTAGTTATTATGTTGTACTTTAGATATTTAATTATGTGAATGTTGTTTATAGCAATTGATTTCATTTATCATGTATGAATATGTACTAATGTTAAATTTTTTGGTGTTCACATTGTGGGAGCACTATTTTTGTAGGTGTTGGATTCTCGTATGCTCTCCGTCTCAAAGTGAGAAGATCGAACACACGTCCCCATGTGGAGCCAAATGTTGACCGCCTATTCAACTATGTGTCAAATCATGTGCCATGAAGATGCATCACCAGATGCAAATTTGATGAAGACAGTTTTGGTTCTACTTGGGTATCAGATGCCCCAGCACAAATTTTGTAAACGAAATTTTCGCACCCCTGCATGGGTTAATAATGTAATAAGTCTGCATGGATCATAGTTAGGTCAGGTACCTTTGGATTTTTTCATTGGGGGAGTTCCTTTCACCGAGGGTCTTTTATCCTCAGGTTGTCAACCGGGCTCTCGGGCCTAGCTGACTTCCCTTGAGTTTTTCCCTCCACATATGCAATAATTTCCTCCAAAGTGGTGAACGACATCCTAATGGTCTCATCCTTTGGTAGCTATTGTTTAGGAATGTTGTAAATGATCATGTCAGACAGTGTAGAAAGTTTCGCGGAATTTCGTCGAGTCTAGATAGGTTTTTTTTTAATTAATTTAAATTAATTAATGTTCCTAAGGTTGGAATTTTAATTATTTAATTAATTAAATGTTTTTGAGCAAATATTGTAAAAACTCGGTCTTGGGGTTTTTGATAGGGGTATTTTTGCTCAAAAGAAATGGAATAGCACCCCCTACACCCATTGACCAAGTTTCATCTCAGTCGGACGAAGTTTACTATGTCTTTGTCCACTCAGAGTCAGAGTCAGTCAAAACAACAATTTTAATTGCTAAGGTGACATTGCCAGAATGTCAAATTATTGTAATTTTTGAGCTTTTGAGTAAGTGTTAAGGTGGAAAAGAGCAAGTTAGACCTTTCCTAAACTACCCAACCCAACCTAACAACTTACCCACTTAAAACACCACCTAAACTTGCCCCCTCACTTACTTTACCCACGCCCCAGGGGGAAAAAAGTCCCCCTTTCTACCCAAACCTTAGAACTAACCCTTAATACTTGGAGTGGGCCCCTCCTATGTGAGGTGCACCCCTCCTAAGCCAACACCTCACCACTCCATAGCCCCCACACTCCACCTCACTTCCTAGGTGGCGCCCCTCTCTCATGCTCACGCCCCTCTCTTCTAACTCACGCCCCCTCTCCTCCCAAACCAGTGGTTTGGGCTTTGCCATGTGTTATGGGCCCCTCCCATGAGAGGTGCGCCCCCCCTAGCCTCATCTCTCACTCCTTCATGGCCCACATCTTCCACCTCATTCATCCAATTGATGGATCCTTGTCTAAAACCCTAGGAGGGCGCCCCACTCATTGAGATTGTTGCTCTTGATTGGGATGTGACACTTGGAGGCAATCCAAGTGCCCTCACTTTGCCTCTTGAGGTATAAGTAAGACCCCTCCTCACCTATTTTACTTACCATTCTTTGAGCTACTATTATTATGCTGGAATTTCACCTCACTTTCTTGCTCTTGCCATCTAGCCACTTCAACTCATTGCTCTTGAGAGTCTTGGAGCAAGTATTTCTCCAACACTCTCACATTTTGGATCAATAGAAAAACTTTGGAGGATTTTTTAAGAGATCTAAGAGTATTCTAGATTTCTTCTTACACATGAGGTGACATGCATTGTTTGATTTTTGTTGTGTAGTTGCAAATAGATCTTTGGTAAAGTATTTTACTAGGGTAGATTAGCAAAGAGTATTCTTGCTAGTTTATGCATTGTTGGATAGCTAAGAGATAGAAGTATTTCGTTTGTTAGTCTATTCAATATTGTTGTCTATTTCCATGCTTCACTACTTTCTTTGAGTTTTGAAGGTTGTTTCAAAGGGATTATTGGGATAGCATCGAAGAGGAGCCTACCCTTAAGCCTTTCTCACACTCCTAGCCTTCTCTTGTCCATTGTTATTTTCTGCATACAATTCATCATTATTTCAGCTTTCTAACACTCTTAGATAGGTCAATAATATCTATTTTATATTGGAGATTTCATGTGGAAGTTTTCCGTGTAAAAACATAAAATTTTCTTAACGTTGTGTGTGTGTTTTACAGCATTTCCAGCAAGCTTTTGCTTGCTGGTTTTTGCAGGAAATTACCAGAAACAAGGGGAAACACTGCCCAAATCCATCCTCAAGGCTTCCCCAAGACCCATCCTTGGTTGGGTAACGATTTTCTTACTCTTCCTAGTGTATTTTTTATGTTAGTCATGTAATTTCATTGATTTTTCTTGTACATTTCTAAGCTAACACATATTGCCTACACCTTGGGAGTGTGCTTGGCCTAGCCAACCCCCCAAAATTGTTTGGCTAGATTAGTTGTTTCTTTTTCAAGTCATTGTTTTTATTTATTTGTTGGCCCCTCTTGTCCACAAGATAATATAGTGTGGCCTTGTTCATAATAATAATCTTGTCATTTGCTTACAACCCTCTTTGGCCAAAAATGGTAGGCTTGCCTCCACCTTGGCCTTGTAAGTGGTTTCCTTTTCCAAGTTTCATTTATTTTGATAAGCTAACGTGCCGGCACCTTGGGTGAGTAATCCCCAAAATCGCTTGGCTTAAGGGAAATTTACATGTGATGATCTATATGCTAATTAGTTAGAATATCTTAGATAGTCATCATTTATAAGTTTTATTTCCATCAAGTTATTTCATTTTCATATGCTTATGCTTTCAWGGTAAATGGTTTAATAATTTAGATGCAATCTTAAGTGCTATAGCTCATCTTTTCATAAGTTATTTTGCTATTTACAAATCTTATGTGCATGTGATATGAATATGGTTTAAAATCTTCTCATTGCTTTGCTAAGTTTCCCATTTTCAAGAACATCTATTTTTCATGAGTTTAACACACATGTGTGGATGAATGGTTAACTTCTCAATCTCATTTTGGTAATCACCTTGGCAAGCTTTTCTTGCCCTTTCTTTTGCAATTATATGTTTATGGTGATGAATGGAATAATGTGTAGATGATGGATATCTCTTAAGCTCTCTTTTCATTCGTGTCATCTTATCTTATGGTCTAAAGCATTCACATCTACAGTTTTACATCTTGCAAGTACTTTTCCTTTATCTTTAACTTTCAATCTACATGTGGAATGGTTTATAAATGAATGGTTTAACATCTTGCAATATTTCCTTCATGTATTGACATGTTAATAAGCTTTTGATTTACATCTTGTAAGCACTCATTTTCACATCTTTTCAGTTCATCCATGCACTAAAAACCAAATTTTTAAAGGTCTAAAACACCTCTAAAAGTCACCCAACATACTAAAAGACCCACCCGCGGGTCATAATAACACTTAGAAAAAATTTTAGGGGCTTTATTCAGCCATCTCCACCATCTAAAACGGGTTTGAGGAAAACAACGGAAGGAAGAGGTGGGGTACCGTTCTCATGATTTCGTAGGGGAGATCCTTTCCAGGAAGTACTCTTACTGTCAGGGCTGACTGTGGAAGCTAGGGTGGGCCTTAAGCACCCGGCAGTCATTTGGCCAAGGGAGGAGGAAGTTCAAAGCACAAACATAGTTAGGGGGAGGGAACTAAAATTTTTCAAATCTTTAAGAAACTCCTTAATTATTTAGTTGCATAGATCACCTTTGTATGCTTGGGGGAATTAAATGTATTAATAGGAACACACATTGGTGATAATCTCATTGCTTTATTTATCTTTATTGCAACTTTATGGTTTATACTTTTATGTCTATGTGAGCAACTAAATTAAACATTGAATATCTTATCTTGCTTGTTGTGGTGTGAATCAAGAAGGGGTTGAGTATCCCACTTGGGGAGGCATCACCTTCTTTGATTCTTGAGTGCTTTTTGTGGTTGCCAGTGAAAGCGGTCCAATAGAGTAAGTGCTATTAGGGCATGCTTGGCTAATGTGTTGATCTCACTTACATATTGTTGTATCTTTTGTATCTTTGTATCTTTGTGTATTGTGTAAACTTTGTAACACTTGTAATTATTTTGTATAATTGTAATTTTTTGGTTTGGGGTAGTTTAACTTGATTTATTTGTAATACTTTTTGTAATAAACCACCCTCAACCTTAGTTGACCCCATTGCCCAAGCTTAGGCAATATTCTTAGTTGACTTAGGGAAAGGGCTTATTTACATTTAGAATAGACTTGCACTTGCATTGTTGCCTTAGCATCTTAGGCTAGTTTTCCCCTTTAGCCTATAACAAATTAAAACTAACTCGTAGAACATTAACACTAAAATCAATCTAGTAACTAGGGACAACCCCCCTTAGCTTCCCTAGGAGTAAGCCTAGAAGGAAGAGGTTCCATTCAAGGTGACAGTGTGGACTAGGAACCTACGCATTGTGCCTCCAAGGACACACTAAGTGAGCGGGACTTAGCTCACGTTAGCAAGTGTGTATAAGGATGACAACACCTTAGAAATTCTGGAAGAGCCTATAGATGAGTCATTAACTGATCATGAGGAAACAAAGGATTTTGAGTTGGAAATGATTGAGTATCTAGATAATTCAAATCCCCACCCTCCTCCCAAGGAATATGTCTCTTCAGAGAAAATTTTTGACAATTGTGATGATCCTAAAATGATCAGTGAAGCAGATTCCTTGATAGTTCCAGTTCCAGTTCCAATTTCTCAACCATCAGATGGCTTAATGACAGCTAATGGGAAATTCGAAGATAACTTAAATTTTTTAACTCTAGATCATTATCAGCAGTGGTTAGCCTTCCATCATGACAGTCCAATGCAAATCTTCATAAAAATTGTACAAGGCGTACCAAACTTCAAAGTTTGGTTGAATAAAGAAAAATACATGTTTTTTGGGTGGTATATTCCCAGGAAAAACTCCAAGTTAATAAAGCTTGGAAAAATATCTTCAAAGAGTCATCCCGGAGAAGGATTATTCCGACATCTGAGGTCTTGTTTCATCCATGACATGGTTGATTCATGCAGTTTCTTCTTCAGCAAGTCAAACAGTGGAAAGGTTAAAGCTACCAGTAAGCAGACAGTTTTTAAAGTCTTCATCAATAATGTTACTTGATGCCATGGGGCATCCTCTGTAACGTATCTCTAACCCCTTCCTCCGCATTTTTAATTTTTATAGTTCATTTTCATTTTGTACTTACATGTATAATAATTGTGCAATTTCAATTTACACTTGTTCTTCATATACATGTGTCGTTGATGTTGTTTTTGGCGAGATGTTTGTGATGTAGGGACAGATTCTGGATTCTCGCATGCTCTCCTTTTGTTTAAAGATCAATAACACATCCCCATATGGAGCCAATTTTATCCACCAGGTTGCACAAGCTGGATTTCCTGAAGAGACGCCAAAGAATGAGCAGGCAGTGCTCATACATGCAGAGTTCAGTGATTCAGCAGGCCCTGAAAAGGCCCCTTTTCCCGCATTTCCACTACTGTAATAAGTGTTCTAAGTATGAGAGAATGTAAAAGGATATTGGCCACCCTTGATCTGGGAGTGGGCACATACTCTAGAGTGTTTTTTTTACTTGCTAATTATTTTTTCTCCTTACCTTAGTGAGAAGATTAAATAATTTCTAAGTTTTTTCACTTGAAAAAAGACTTGCTCCAAAGCCGAAGTATGTGTTGACAAGTAGGTCTCGGCATGGAAAATCCAATGTCTAGTGTCATAATGTATACAATCTCATACTAGAACATAGTGTCCAGGTTATTTGGAAATTACGGCTAAATCTAATAGGTTTTTTTTTTAGTTTTAGCGAATTAATTAAATTCCCGCAAAATCGGAATTTATTAATTCTGAGTCAATAAGTGTAAAAATATGGCATCAGATATTGTCATATTCCATATTTACAGTTGTTTTCAAGTCCATAACATGATGTAAACCCCTATTTCCCATATTTCGAGGCAAAAAATGATTATTATTACTAAAAAGATCAATTCTACTCGAAAATATGGAAAAGGGGTAATTAATTGAGTTTCCTAAATTTTAGGAAAACTGGGAACATTGATTTAAAAAATGTTTTGGGTATCCTTAGTTGACTAAACATTAAAGTGATTCAACTAAGATGAGAGGGTTGAATTAGATTGGGTGACATGGATTTTTGGAGGAGTTCCCAATGTAGGGACTCGACTCCCATCCTAGGTGGTTCCTCACGCATGTGGCCCATGCCTCCAATTACAATGTCCCTCCAATCGTGCGTGATTCCCTCTCATCCCCATTACTCACCCTCATCTCCATGTAACTTCCCACTCCCATACATCACTCCCCCTTCACCTCTACGTAACCCTCTCCACTCGTGTGTACCCTCTTCAACCCTTATGTAAGCTTCCCTTCACTCTCACTTCTCCCTCACGTCATCTCCCACTCAACTCTTAATTCACTCCCCCTTCACCTCTACATAACCCACTCACTCATATGAAACTCCCACATGTAAATTCCCACTCCCATGCCTCACTTCCATTCTCCCTAAATTAAAGCCCTCATCCTCACGTCACTTCCCCCTATCAATAAGTGCGTCACTCCTCCTCTCATGCACCTACCATCACCTAACCCTAGCACATGCATTGCCTAGGGATCTCCACCTCCGTGCCTATTTAAGAGAGGTTGAACCTCTTCAAGAATGATTGAGTCTTGGGTGAAGAAACTATGTAATACTTTGTAAGCATTTGAATAAAGAAGACTTTGGAGCTCTATTGTTGTGGATGCTTGGATCTAGTATAGTCTGTATGAGGTAATCTATATCTTGTTATTCAATATTGTGTATCTATTTTAAAGGCTTAGAAGGTATGCTATCATACAGTAAGATAAGATAAATCTATTTTGATTCATCTTATTTCTTCCTTAAATCATAGACTTTTATATTGCATGCTTTGTTTTCGGCTAAACTAACATGCATATTTGAGTTTTGTTTTGTAGGGAAGACCTTTTAACAAATGTTTGCAGGATTGAAGTACATTGTTGCAGGTTTTTCAATCTTGGAGGATTGATAGGTTGTTGCTTCAACCGTCATTGTCCAAGATCTTCAAAGGATTGATCTCCCTCTACTCTTCATCAAAGGACCTCATCGCCCATAAACTTTCAATGCTTGAAAAAATAAAAATAAAAGGATTTTTCTTATCCTTCTCATTTCTCTTTAAAATCATTTGGTTACTTTCATTGCATGCTTAAGAATTTAGTTCTAAATCAAAAGTTTGAATTAGTTTCCTTTGCATGCAAAGTTTCTAGATCTCTTTAGAATCTTTTCAATTTAAAGAAGTAGATCTAGCACTTTTTCTAGTTGCTTTTCTCCTAGATTTGAATCTAGTTAAATGTTTTTTTTTGAGTTCAAAATCAAGATAAATAAATGCCTTATGCTTGCTGTTTTATGACAACAAACATAAAGAGTTAGAAGAGCCTAATTTTAGTCCATGCAAAGTGACAAAAAGTCCAAAAAGTCCGCGTTTTGCCTTAGAAAAATTTCTAAAAAATCTTGATAAAAATTTATTTGTTTAAAAGTTCATTTTTCTGTCATTTCTCATCTTATCTGTTTGTTGTTTTGTTGCAGCAAAAATAGATCCAAGAGGAGTTCATGCTCATTTTGGGTGGATTTCAAGGTTTCCAGGGACCCTGGGGGGTTTTAACTTCATTTTTTTTGAGGTTGTCTTTTCCCCTCAGGGAGTTGGGTGTCGTGGTTAGTTTTCTTTGTGTAGAGTTGTGCATGTTCTAATCTAACAATCAATTACACAAATAAGTCAATATCAAACACACTATCAAACACTCTAACCTGATGCATGTTAAATCAATGCTTAGATCTTCATGCAATCCGACTTAATAAAATCCTCGATCTACACTGCATACGACTCCATTTAAGTCACTGGTTAAAACTTAATATCTATCTTTGTCTTATGCGAGCAATTTTATTCATTTAGTAATCTATCTTTCATATGAGCAAGTACCCTTTTTTAGTACGATGATGATAAAATGCTAAAATGTTAATTGATCAAGTTTTATTTCAAATAAATAAACTCCTAGAATAAGTGTCTTTTTCTTTCTTAGATTTTAAAATCCTTAGATTCTTTTTATAGGGACTACCCCCCTTGGCTTCGCTAGGAGTTGGCCTAGACGGAGGAGTTGAGGATCAGGTGACAACACCTTGACTCGAGACTTGCCCCGAAGGACACACCGAGTGGATTGAAGGTTTCTTCCACGATAACCTAGGTGTGCATTAGGATGGCAACATCTTTTGGCGCTGTTGTCGGGGATAAACCTTTCTATTCCCAGGACAAGACTTTTGTTTTCCCTTTTTCTTTTTGCTTTGTTCGATGTTTCTTGTTTTCTTAGAATAAACCTGATCATCTGGCGACTCCACTTCAAAAAATAATTTGACAAAGTATTCTGCAAAGAGGAACTCACAATTTTCTTAGCTTCATCCTTAAACCCGAAGGTGTTTTTGGAGGAGGCTAACCAAGCTTTCTTCTCAACAGGATCCTTATTGATTTTTGGGTCCCAGTCCATTTTTGTGAGTCTTTTCCTTTTAATAAGTCTAGTTTAGAAATGGATGATCTTTATAAACCTATTGACTTTTCTGCAATAAGTGGTTATCCACATGTGATTCCAGAAAATGCAATTGAAAATTTTCCTTGTTTTCAAAGTAATAATATTGTTGATGCTAGACGTCATGTTAAGAAAGTTTCCTTTTGCTTTAATAAATGGTGTTGTAATACCTTATATGAAGATGTGGGAATGAAGTAGTTTATCTTGTCTTTTGATGATGATGATCTTGATTGGTTTACAAAACTTAAGGATAAACAGATTAGAACTTACAAAGAGTTGACTAACGCTTTCATGGAAAAATGGAAGGAGAAGGAACCTCCAATTATAAATACAGTCAATTCAGATGTTTCACCAGATTTTGATGAGAAATTTATAGATGTCATCCAGGTCATGAGATTCGCTCATGTAATGCAGTTAAAGGACATGGAATCTCACCTTGCAGAGGCAGAAGCTTGTAGGAAGTATTCAGACCCTATAGAGCCAGAGTTTCACAATAAACAAGAAAATGTGTTTCACTTAGAAATTTCGGAAGAGCCTATATATGAGTCACTAACTGATCATGAGGAAACAAAGGATTTTGAGTTGGAAATTATTGAGTATCTAGATAATTCAAATCCCCACCCTCCTCCCAAGGAATCCGTCTCTTCAGAGAAAATTTTTGACAATTGTGATGATCCTAAAATGATCAGTGAAGCAGATTCCTTGATAGTTCCAGTTCCAGTTCCAATTTCTCAACCATCAGATGGCTTAGTGATAGCTAATGGGAAATTGGAAGATAACTTAAATTTTTTAAGTCTAGATCATTGTCAGCAGTGGCTAGCCTTCCATCATGGCAGTCCAATGCAAATCTTCATAAAAATTGTACAAGGCGTACCAAACTTCAAAGTTTGGTTGAATAAAGAAAAATACATGTTTCTTGGGTGGTATATTCCCAGGAAAAACTCCAAG